>SNQN01000313.1:0-15720 GCA_008642245.1 Bassia scoparia
AAACAAATGGTGATTTTGGACTTTAAGGATGCAGCTATCTAAGAGATAGGTTGATTGTAACCACCCCCAAATGTGTCTCCCCAATATGAATAACCGATGATGGAAAACATACCACGTTTCAGTGATCGATTTGATTCTGAATGGCGCAGCTGAAACTCGTAAAAAAGCTCCGAAATATGTGAAGTCATGCTCCCGAAATCATGAGGAAAAGGTCAAAAAGAGGCCCCAAAAAAATATTATCTTTTTTCTTTATATTTTCTATTTAAATTTCTATTTAGTTGTAGCATTTAAAATAATTTATATTGGTGATTATTCATAATTTTCCACTTTCAGATTCCTCTCATTTTCTGCAGTCCCAGATTTTTAGATATTTTTCCGATTTCTATAATTTCAATGAATTTTACAATATTACAAAAATCAAAAATACACAAAAAAATACATAAAATCAGAAAAATATCTTTCAAAAAATGCCAAGAAAATACTCGGAATGTTCTAGAACCCCCTAGAACCGTATTCTTGCGATAAGGTAGATAAAACAAGAAGAATCCGATGGTAGAATAATCGAGCGTATATCACCGCTCGGTTTTTTTGTTTCGATGACTATCGCTTCCATAATAATACCCTCCTCTTGCTCACTCTTCAGGGTGCGAGCTGAGATACCACACAGTTAACGAGTCGAATTACGCAGTGTCAGCAATCGCAAGCGTCTCACAGCATCTTCTCTCCTGTCGTCATTTTATCACTCAATCTGCAGTACGCTAAAACTACATAAATAACGATTTTCTTTAGACACCGCTATCTTTTTGTTTCTTGAGATATTAAATCGGGACCGATTCGAAGAGACAATGTGAGCCGTATAATAACTCTCCAGTTACATCATTCCAACAATCTGACTCCATCCATTGATCAGCATTATGTATATTCTACTCTATTGCATGAGATATCACAACGCGTAGTCTCATAATCCAAAGGCTTTAACTATTTAAAAAGTGATTAAGAAAAAGCCCACACTTTTATACAGCTTCGTTGTAAAATTATTGTAGGATAATTTTATCACCATTTGTTGTTTTTTCATTTCATTAACTTATTATTCTTCTGGTAGTGATATATCGTTATATTCACTATAATGTGGCGGTCTTTTCTGTTAAGGATCGTTCATACACTCCGACTGTCTTCATGCCGCATATGTTATAGCAATCTTTAAGCCGAGCACATTTGTATATAACACATCATCACACTTCATCTTGATTGCCGACGTAAGGGGGACACTCCAGCAACAAGTTTGTTCACAGACGATGGCACAATATTAATGGGAGGAGATGCTCATGAAGTTTTGTAATTTTTATGATTAGTGATATGTCTCAGATCTGACTGCTGATAAGATTATAAGGCCAACTAAAATGAACGGGAATATACTTTCTGTAATCACAAATTTAAGCGGGCCAGCATCACTATTATTCCTAAATGGACAACCCGGATTTTGCTATCCTAAGCAAGCTCGTAGATTACAATATGTAATCCTTAACTAAACAACCGAAGTGTTTCCACGTGGGATTTTAGGACCTACGGTAGTCGTCAATATGGTGCGGATTAATGCGGTAACGCGCGCTTTTTTTGTAAGTCACTTATTAGATTAAGAACAACAAATTAACTTGCTATAACTTCAAATATTGCTGACTAGTGGATGCATAATTCCTCAGAGTATAGTCGTGGTTGATACGATAGGGGATGATATCTATCAGGATGAGGACCGAGACAGCAGGCCGCTACAATGCGGTGGCATTATTTCTTCAGAGGTGAGTTGGGTCAATTTCTTTATGCTATAAAGCCCGAATAAAGCCGAATGTCCCCGAACCTGGTAGGATTTACCAACAACGTTTTAACTGGATCGGACCGTGGGGCCATTGTTTTAATACCAACGTTCGGAGTAGGTCGGGCTAATCATTTTTGTCCCGAGTGAATTTAGAACGTCTTGAAATAGCACCGGATGGCCACTTCTCAACTTTAACTCGCAACACGCTTCCAACTCGCGATACCGTCACTCACGTGCTGGGTTTCTGGTGTCGTCTATCTGAAAGAAGGCGCAGACTACACACACCAGTTCCTACTAGAAGTAGAGCGTAAGGCCCATAGCCCCTGTGCGGATGCCTAAGGTGTGAAGCTTCCCGATGTGTGCCGATTGCTGAAGTACGGTTTAGTCGTATCGAGTATAGTAAAACAGAGCCAATACGACAGGCACCACTTTATATAATATATTCATCTATCAACGTGGACCAATAGCCTGTAGTCGAGATAGACATATATAAGCCGTTAGTTGTCAACGACATGTAAGCATGTGGAAGTTTAACTGATGCTCTAACAGTCCGAGGGGCCCATATATACGTCATGAATAGTACCAAGACTTTACTATACGATAATAGTTTCTCAGGCAATGGAACATCATGTGAATAGATCTCCAACTCACTATTTTATTTAAGGTCACAATTTGCACTCATTAATTTAATAAGTGTGATTTATAAGTCAATAGCAAGGTTCATTGTCCGATAAACAAGTGCACAGTCAAACTGAACCGCATCCACAGCAGTGCCAGAGCTTTATAAGTGAGCATAACTCAATCCTAGGTACATAACAGATAAATACGCCACCGACTAAGGTTAGAAATCTCATATTATACTAACAAAAGAGAAAAGGAGGGGGGTGAGAGCAGGGGGTAATATGTACACGTTCGCATAAGAACCTCCCATAAACATCATATTGCAACTATATAATTAAGGGAACACTATCTAAATAATCAGCCGATAACCCTTGTGTTTATCTACTCCATCAATGAATCATTCCAATATGATCGACATAGTTTTATCTCGACTACCATATATCACTGTCGACATACCCATTTACTGACTTTCTCAATGGTTCGCTTGGATAGACTTGAATTGTACTATCCTAGTGAACAGAATATGATAGCTGGAGAAAGAGAATATTAAGTACGCAAAAGGAAAAATATATGCATTCGGTTCGGCATTTTAAGACACCTAGTAAGGCAAGCAACGATTACCTCTTAATGAGTGGCGTGAGAGTAGCTGAATAATTTATACCGATAATTTCACATGTGCTTATTCTGGTCTGCATCGTCCTCAAGAAGGATCGCTTTCCACATAGAGTAACCAAACTGAAGCTTTAGCAAGATCATTTAATGCATCATTTTAGTATATAAGTATGTTACATGATATAAAATATCTAAGTGTTCATGTGAGAATGTGAAAGTTCCCAATCTCGTGCCTACAGCCACCAACAAAAGCCACTGAATTTGAAACAGTGACTAACCCTATGCCATTCATCAGAAACTAGCTAACATCCTTATAAACATCAATAATATAAGTTGCATGTGCAATTCACTAATCTCATATAGCTAATCAAACATGAAACACGTGTCAATTCAGATAATATTGAAATAGACTCAATAATTCCACCGTTAGCCAACAACTAATATCAATATTTAACTCCGTCACAGTTTCAGTAGTGTTCCTAGCGTAAATGAAAGAGAGAGCTTTAGATTCCTGCTACATAATTACTACCTAGCATTAACGTGAGATACCTACCCAAGTAACCTCTCCTTCGAGTCATGAGATAATGTATAAGAGAGTTGAGAATTCTGTATAGTTAGCCCTGGAATAATTGCTGAGCTATCTCATAGCTATGTACAAAAGGAACATGGTGGTGCCCTGCAAGATCTCTCGAGGTAAGCTGGATCTGTACCTTAATGAGAATATGGCTGCGGTCGAGTCACGGCTCTTGCATTCGGCATATCACGTAATGGCTCTGGACGGTATACAAGCAAAAGTAGATCGAAGCACTGCCAAGTAGAGTCATATCACCGCTCGTCCATGGACTCTGATCGCTAACCGTCTTGAGAACTGATCGCTATGAGTGTGCTTCAGAGAGATCCATCTGATCCTCACCCATATTCTATCATGTATGAGAGCTTTCTCTGAGAATACAATAAGAGAAGTGTGAACGTTTGACGACTTAATAAGACAAAATTTCTTAAAAGACAGACAATGACCTAATCAACCACGAAATAAACGAAAGCAGTCCCCAATCAAAACCACAAGAAGAATGACCCAAAACAAAATCACCAGAGACATTAGCCATATGGAGATCCGGAACAAGAATGCCGAGTTTGACCTTTGCAGATCACGAGGGAGTGTAAAGAACTGAATCTGTTAACAGGCATTCGCATCATAGAGCGTAGATCGCTCCGGCGTTGAACATGGTGGTGGCATCTAGAATCAGCCAGTATCTGAATCTCTAGAACATTTCACAGGCATAGTACGCAGCAAGATCGTGAAAGGAGAGGGGAATGAATAGCATTAAGGAACGATAGTTCACAATTGCATTCATTCAAATCAGGAAGATCATCGGTGAGCAACTCATACTAAAAGTTTGATCTACACGAGAACACAATTACGGAGGATGTCAACAAAACCCGGATCATCAGCGACCAAAACATCAACATAAATACTCCAGTACAAATGAGTGTTAAGAGGCTGCAAACGAAAAAACACGGCAACAACCATCACAGATAGATCTCAAGAGTTAGCATCAGGTATGAGAAATTAACCATAACCCAAAAAATTACCGACCTCACAATTCGATCACAATCCGAACCCACGGACCGGAAGAGAAACCTGGAAATATTATCAATCGTGCCATTCGAACACAAACCAACACAGTTCATCAAGAATACCGGAATAACCACGTTCGTATCATAACTGAGAAGGGACGCAAGTGACACATGAAATCTCAGAAAAATGAAAAAGTACGAACAATGAGAATAAAAAAAAAGTCCAAAGAAACACCAAATTCAAAACAACCTCACAACTTCTATTTTCGAAATATTCAATAGATAACTATAGAAACATTCACAAATCTAAAGTAAAGTTAGAGAGTTGATTTGAATCAATTAGACCAAACTGTGATCTACAAATCATACGTAGAAAGGCTTTCACGCTTGCTGAGTGAAGTCTTCCTTGTGGCTAGCCTATATCAGTCCAAGCCAAAGGTTTGGCATCATAAGTACCCCCTCCAATACTGCCTCTAGTAAGAGATCTCTTGCACCCAGGGACAACCATAGTTCAGCGAATCCTCCCTGAGTGAAACTCGCTGCTGACATAACTGCTGCCTTACGTTCAGATCATCTTGGTGAGAACCCTCAGGTCCAGAAGGTGTTATATCTAGAACAAATTCAAACGAGTTCATAGACTACGAAAGTAATTCAGAATATATAGATATGTAAGTTTAGTGTTGAAGTTTACCAAACTGATCTACAAATCATTTCTAAAACGTCGCTTCTGAGTGGGCCTCCTCTTGTGTCTACCTATATCAATCCATTTGGCATCAAGTAACCAATACTACTAAACAACCACACGCAGAAGGATATCCGAATACACTCAAGACCATAACTGAGCTTGAGGGCTCAGGATAAGATGAGGTGCTTTCTGATGATATAGAGATGGGATGTCATATAATCACAACTATGAAGGAATTGAGAAACAAAAAAGGTGGCCAGAACATTTACACTCACGACGAGTCTTCCGAACCAACCACAATATAATTTCACATAGAATGTGTCAATATCTAATGAACACATCTCTCTGGATTTTCAGAAGTTTTTCTTCCTTCTCTATGAGAGAGTCTAACAGCGAAGTTAAAACAATTGACCCAAAAAAACAAAAAACATAATCCACTACCGCCCTATTTAATACTATTTTAAAAATAAAGAAAACGCACCCCAATCAAAAAACCGATAAACCGTAGATCACAAAGAATTCAAGCAGCGGATCAGAAATCATTACTGTGTTACAGAACGGAAGCGCGAAGAGAGCGAAAAATTTCCGCTGGGGGCTAGAAGGCGATGCATAAATAGCCAAGGCTTCATGCAATCACAAGATAGTCAGAACAACACTATTAAGAACTCAAGGTCCAGCATAAACATAGTGGTACCAGATCTACTAGAATATCTCGAGTTCTGATCATTGACAAAACCCGTTAGGCCTAAATAATATCGCCACTATTCAACTTGACGAATACACACAAACAACACAGCTTCGCGGCCATTTTGCCTCTGTCCGGCAAGTCCTGAGGGCGGCATAATCCGAGCGGGTAGCCAAGTCTCATGTAATGTTGCGTCCTCTCTGGTCCAGGCACTGCTCGATGGCAGAGCAAAGTAGTATAGATGGCTGTGAGCCATGGCGGGTCAGGCGGATCTCGGTAACCAGTTGTTTGACATCAATCAGCACGAAGTCCATACAGAACGGGCAGAGCTGTGGCTTTGCCGAGCTGTAATTTCGATTAAGTGAGGATTAGTCGAGTAACGTCAATATCGTCATTGGGCCCTTAGAGTATCTGCCTAGGCTCCTGCTTCTCTTTCCCTTCGAGGGGCCGTATGGCGGTTTTAGAAGGCGCAGGAGGGCTGAGTGGAGGGGTTATGATAGTGAGAGCTTGGTAGAGTGGAGAGGGGTCATAAGAATGGCAACCAAAGGTTGTACGGACCAGAGAGTGGTGAGAAAATGTAGAGATTAAGAGGATATAAGGAGTGGAAAAGCTTAAACAGATGTGACGGTGGCAATTTACTTAGTATATTGATACACTTCTGCCACACTTTTTGGTTGGAGTGAAGATTGTTCTGGTCGTTAGTTGCCCCGAGCAAGCCAGTGGCCCCAATCGTGGGTGAGATGTGAAGGCTTGAACGCCAGGAGTGGATCAGTCGCGTATGGAGTTGAAAGTGGGTTTCGTAAGCCGTGATGAGTACGTAGAGTGACCCCGAATGTGCTACCAGTGTGCACAGAGAAGAGAACATGGTAGATTCAGAAGATGGGTTCAAGTAATGACCGGGCTGTGAGTGGTGCTGTTGAGGTCAAGAAGAAGCGTGAGACGAATCACGGTGCCTTACACTTCGGGGTTTGTGAAAGTTCGTTAATTTATTTGCACTCGCAATTCGTTCCTCTTTTTATTTCCTTCTGCTAATTGTTTTAAAAAAAAACACCCTCCAATTATTTAAGGCGATGCCCAGACAATCATAATCGGTCAGGTCGACGTAGATTAGACGAGCGCGCATTATGACAATGCTTACGATGCTCTGGCCGAAAATTTGTCTGTAGACCAGCACCGATTCGGTTTCTATAGCCCATAGTGAGGGTCTGAGAGAATGGAAATGCCCGCTTTCCAAGGCCATTCCTTCCGCCTGCGGGTAAGGAACGTATCCTATTACCTGCCACATCAGGTGTCAAATATCTCCCTTTACTAGGTTCGTCCTTGACCCTATCAAAACGGATAACTGCTAAACTCCACTGTCAAGGATACTATATCGATCGGGAAACCACTCGAATAAAGGAATTTTTGCGACCTACTACCCTAAATGGTCTCCCTTGAGTCCACTCTTAGTTCATAACTGGGGTGCGGCAGCATACCGATTGCACGCCACACTATAATAAACTGGTCTGCTGACTATTCTAGATTCTTCCTGTCGGGCCGTTGCGCTGTCAGTGGACAAGCCATATACTAACTACCGGAATAGTGAATAAATGAGACAGAAGAGCAATATCATTTGTCGTAATGCTGCTATTTAAGACATTAGGTAGATTTTTGGGAGGATACAAGGTACTGCCCCAGTTCATGTCGAAGATTATATGTACGTGAATTAAGGAGCAATTCACTGTTTATCGCCGGGAAAATGGAATAAAGTTAGATACGGTAATGGAGTGTGGCTCAACTGAATCTTGGTTCACATTTAATTATTTAATAAGAGTCCTGTGTGAAAATGAGAGAGTTACTAATTTTTTCAACATCCTGTAAAAGGAAATTTCCGGGCGGATAGTTTTTCTTCTGAAAATCACGAGATCAGATTATATAGATCTCAAAATCAAATTCTCCGATACGTATGATTGCTGGGTGAGACGCCTCGGATCGCAACGACCTAAATTTCTATTCCCACCGGCGTCACCTCAAATTGGACTACTCTTCCCATAAGATTCTGAGTCAACGACCGGTTAATGGTTATCCATGAAATGCGTGAGCGTCCTATCAGAAAGTGTTACTCATCTAGCGTGCTTTTTCAACGTTACATTAAAAAAATAAAAAAACCTAAAATTTAACAAAATCAAAAGATGCTTCCAACCGCGTCTCCTTTTGCAATGTCCTATCGTCCCTTAACATGAACAGACCGCCTACATTCTCTTCAAACTCCTTCTATGAAGCCCTTCCTACCGCAGCAGGCCTCCCTCTTCCCTTCCACACTACGTACACAGGCTGCTAACTCGAAGTTGCCCGGTCGGCCAATCTTTCTTCGTCATTCAAACAAGGTCACACCGCAACCTTAACGAATAGCGTGCACCATTGATTCCAGGAGTAAGCTAGACGAAATTACTACGCTATATGCACTACATAATTAGTAGCATTGAATTCATGGTAGAGGAATCATCACAGAGGTCTTGTCAATCAGGAAATCACAATATAAGCCCTCTTGTGGGAAGAATCCCAGTTCCTCCAGACTTACTTTCGTCTATCATTAATTTCGACTGATCGTTATACTTACACATCCAATAGGATTTGCAGAAGAGGGATAAATCCAAGGCGCAAAGTCCAGGCCTTTACTCCGCATGTCGGAACATCGCTTGAGATGAAACCCTCTTCACATCCGGTTGCACAGAGGTATGAACTGAGCCTACTTTCTCCGAATTATCTAGGATGGACTGTCAATACAGCTCTTTAACGCATACTCGCGTGCGAGTAGCGAAAGTAAGCCTATAACCTTGAAGTTGGAAGGTGTGTCTTCGTGATGGCTGCTTTCACATTGCTAAACCCGACCTTTTGAGATTGAGGCTACACTACATTCACCTTGAAACACATACCCTCGATCTGTCGATGTGGAGGGAGACTTTTCGGTGAGTGGGGATAGAGCGTAATTCGAAGGCTCGGAATGGGAATGTGTTGTTCGCTGCGCAGTGGAGAGAAGTGTAGAGAGGAAGTCCCTGGTCTCGGCCCTGGAAAATAAACACTCAAGCAGCTTATAATACGCTGAATCTGCGTATATACGAGGGTATCTGAGCGCGAAGGATGCGTTTTCGAACAGTCCGATTTCGTTCGAGCTTTATCCGCCCTCCCTGCCTTTTTTATTCCGGCACGTATCGTTCTCTTGGTACCAGGTATTATCTGTGCGAATTTGTGTGTTGGCTACGAGAATGTCAGTGCGACCGGTTCGAACCTCGGTGGAATCATGAAGCTTCAGTGCTGAGGTTAACTAGAATAAGATTGGATAATGTGCTGCATCGAGGGGGGTGGAGTTTAAGCTGTTTAATTAAGTTAATTAATAACTTATCATAAAATGTTCAATTTTACACAATTCTGTTTAGAGCCAATAAAATAAAAGTATGGAACATCTGTATGTCGGAATCCTTCAATAGATAATTCAGTGTTGCGGTCTCAGAGTAAACACACCCGATGAACACTCTTGTTTAGGTTTCGGTATCTGTCCTGAAGTTGGGATTTATTCGTCGGATCATGAAGATTGCCCGAGTATACATTAATTCGTTCTGGTAGTAAAGATTCTCTGATCAGCGCATCCTTTTCGGTCTCGATTCCTGCCCATACACGAGAGGTTGAGCATATACATTTATGTAATCCCGTTTCTTAAACTATTTCTAACTAGGTACGCCAATCTCTGTACATCTTGTTAATTGTCGAATTGTCGTAATTGGATCGTCTCGCTATACGAGAGAAATGGTAATCTCTGGAGCTTGCAAGCGACATAACATATGTCGAATAATGAGTCTTGAAAGTGGTGAAGAAATCCTCTATGAATAATACTGCACCATTTTCCTAGCAAAAAAGACAAGTCAAACTCATCTTGGCATCCTCTTGATTCCTTGCCTTGAACAAAGTAGAGGTTTCAAAACATCTGCGTCCAGAGTTCACCGAACCGCTGATCCTACTTTGTGTCGAGACGTATTTCTCGAAATTTTGCATCTTCGCCCACAAACATCAGAACTAATAGTCTTCCTTACACATACACTACATCAGATCTGCCGCTTACGTTCCCACGCCCAATACGTAAGGAGACCCAACAATTCCGATACAGGCCACGAGCCACAAAATGCCTCACGGAGTCAATTAACCTGTAACAAACTTAAGTTACTTAACTCAAGAAAGGGGCACTGCGAGGAGCCAGCCACATTCGGTAACCAGGAGCGATTATGTTCTGATGCTAAAAAATACAGGAAGGACTAACAGAATCAGAACTACCATAGGCAATTAAAAAATTATAATCTCCAGTGAGTGCGCATAACGCGAACTTTTCAAAACGAAAGTGTGCACTCCTCAGAGTCCCTCTTATCTCTCAGACATTGTCAGCTTAATAATGACTAATCTTGTAACTAGTGCCGTAGCTCTGATTTTTCGTTCCATCTAGTTCAGTTAGTGTAAAAGTCATTTCGACTATCATGATAAAGCAACACTCTGGAAGGATAGCAACTCCTCTGATCTCGTGAGTTTTACAAGAAGTGCTTAGACAACAGTCTCTCGTTCGTCCTTAACCGCCCAAGATATTGATTACGCTCCTGATTGGCTCCGAAACTTTTTACTCAAAATGTTTTGGCGACCCTATGAGTGAATGCCGTTAACCTCACCCGCTATATCTCCCGTCGCCAACAAGTCGATCGCACAACAGAGCCCATATCTTTCTCTTATCTAGGTTCTCTTCTGCTTGGCATACATTCGCTGTTGTTTACCATAGTATTTGACTTACACATTGCTTCGCTGTTCAAACAAGCCATGGAGTATCTCTCGTAAGTATACATTGACTCTTCTTAGTTCTGTACATTACTATGGTTTCTGGCCTTAAGTGACCCCGCCCAAACCACTTTTGATGAAACTCTCATCGTTAAACTTTTTTAGTTAATGATTCATTCCATATTTTACCATAAGGATCACTTTTTCTTTGGAATTTAATTTATGAGAGAATAATGTTAACACCACCGCAGTAACAACTACAAGAGAACATAACTCAAACTTCAATTCTGGATTCAATTTCTTCCAGCAACTTGTTCATTGCATATTATTTTATAAATAAAATCTACAAGGAAAATATCGAAGAAACCTTCTCTTAGAAACACTTAATTAGACAACATTCTATTCATGCTCATGCGTGTGAGATGCGGTAACTGTGGGTCGTTCCAACAAGGTGCGAGACGTGACCAAACAATATCATCGCAATCAACTCATCTAACGGAGAGCAAGGAGCACAACATATCAACTAACTTTTCAGGTTTTCGAATATTATTATCTCAACTCAACACTTTGCGCCAAAATTTATATATGCAAGATAACAATTCGATATTAAAATCGAAATCAGAGAAGAGGAATTGTATAATTCCTGATTCATCATCAACTGTAAATCCCAGAAGATACTTCGAAATAAAGAAGAGAAGATAGTTTGATAAAAACCAGACCGGCATCTATTTGACCTGAAAGACCCTTATAGATGAAACCGCAGTTTTCAACTTCCTCCATCGATTGAGTCGAGAATTTAACTCATTGTTGCTAAAAAATAGCAGATAAATAAAAAACAAATTTAGCGAAATTGAAATCTGATGTCCATGGATGGAAAAGTGTATTAAGTACCGAGACCTAGTCAAGTTTGAGCATGGAAGCAGTTTTAACCAATGTAGTGAACAAAGCAGGCAAGCCAATTTAAATAACGCCCTCATATGCCCGCCGTATTGATATTATATATGTCCCGATGAGTTTTCTTCCCCTTATTGCTTGTCTGCGTCCTCTTAGTTTGTATTTGCCTCCCTTAAGGGTCGCTTTTCGTACTAATATTGTGATTTAGGTTAATTATTAGTCTCCAGGTAGTTTGCTCTCTCACTAGTCGGAGCTTTAGAACTTCTCATACTCTAACCAAATAGTCACTTATGGAGCTTCAGGGGAGGCATTTTCAAGTTGAGCGCTGGATTAGGTCTCGTCCCTAGCCATACATCTGCTCTACCTCAGTCCAAAGAAGACCAACATCCAGCTCCTAAACACAGCATTCTGTGTGTGATTCTCAAAGCCAAATATTCCCTGAAATTCCATCATTTCCGATTCACAGCCCGATCTATGCCTAACACTCCAGAAGCTTCTGATTTTCTGCGTTATATCCTTCGCCACAGGATCCATACATTTTTTCCATGTCAGTCCATTACTAAACTTTTGCAGACTGTTTTGAATTGCTATATATCACTAAATGTGAGGGGAGCGTAATTATTAAATAATTTTCGACTAAGTCATCATATGTATTGAGACATGGTCTGGTTATTACTAATTATTCAAACTTTACAATGTATGTTTCATGAGGGTGACTGTAATATTCTCTAAATTGTTTATTAACATTCACTTTGATCATTTGTAAATCCGATTTTAGTTCTTTAGATCAAATACTATGAACAGTTACGTCCTTGTTGCCTAGTAGTGTAAGACCGAATCCGCGCTAACTGTATTCAATTATACATCGCGTGCATTCTGTGAGATTTTTCAACAACACAAAGTTTTCAACTTAAATACCATCATTGTTCCATATTGAATTATTTTTTTTGTTCTTAATTTAAGCGATTCAGGAGATTCCGTTTCTTGTTTTACGCCGTAAAAATTCTTTTTTTCTGCTTCTATATGTCAAGAACTTTTAGCGGTAGCTAGGAATTTTTGCTTGTTTATATATTTCGTAGTAGTTTATGGCTTAATTATTATGTTCCCATTGTGACTCACCTCAATTATTGATCATGCTTAGTATTCAGCCATGACTTTTTGTAAGTACTAAGCTGTTTTTGCCTCAAAGACCAGGAATTAATCTTATGGTGGATGCATTTGAGTCCGAATCTACGAGCAATTAATCCTGAAATTTTGACATGTAGTTTGGAACTCAATGAATCCTCCGTCTTTTTTTCCAGGACCCATGACTTAAGCACTTAAACATGGATCAAACTTGTCAATAGAAAGTGTAGAACAAGACGTTCTCCTATTCAAGGTGAGTAAAACATTAGGAGTGAAGTTCTATGGTATCAATTTGAGTCCAAGTAGTCGAAATCTCGCACCTCTTTGTCCAGTATACTTTGTATCGTATGCTCTTATGTTACGCATTTGTCTAATTAGTGTCGCCTTAAAGCCGGTAAAGTTGTGTATACGTATTATGCGTGAATCCCTATTAAAGATCGATGAGAGCCATATCCTTATGAGATATCGTTAATTATCATAATTGCTTGAAGACTGCACATCATGTTAAGTGGCACCTCATCTTAACATTAAATAGTCTTAACTCGAGGCTTCGGAAATCACATAACCGGAAGATTTCGTTATATTATGAATTTTATAGTCTTAATTCAGTTAATTCCGATGTCCGAAGCTAGTCATGTTGGTTTTTCTATTCCTGAGTTAACTAGTCCTTTCGGTGTACCTGAGCGGTCGCGTAGGTTTATATTCTATAGGCAATACTATTTGATAGGCAACGCTGACAAGCCTGTTTAGAACGTTAAAGATTGAAATCGGAAGCCTACCGCATCCAAAAATTAATGGATGTTATAGCAGCTGAACAATTTTGATCTAGACGAGCTACTGAGCACGAGATGAGAGAGAGAAGAGGTGAGTGGCGACTCCCCTTTACTCGGGACAACACTACCACCCAATCGCTTGACGTGCGGGTTTTGCTTTTGGCTCAAGCCCGCATAAGCACCTCGATGTAATACCAAGCCGCGCGCCCGCTATACGCTGAGGGCGCGGCCCACGTCCTACAGTTCCCAAAAACCCATTTAAGTCCAATTACTTTGTTKTTTTTAGGTAAAGGTTCAAGATGCCATACCTTGTTTCCTTCAAACTCATTTAGCTCATCTTACATGGCATTCACCCAATCAGCATCTTTTAGAGCTTCATCATGATTCTTGGGTTCAACAATGGATAGGAAAGCTTGGAATGCACAAAAGTTCCTCAGCTGGCCTCTTGTTTGAGTTCCTTTGTTGATATCACCTATGATCAGATCAACCGGATGGGAACTCTGATGTTTCCATAGCTTTGGCCGAAAATCTCTTACTGGAACTTCATTCTGCTCTTCTACAGCTCGAGTTCCTTCTGCATTCTCCTCAGCATGTACCTCAGTTCCTTCTTCTTCTTTTTCGGGTGAAGGAACTTCAGTGTTAACTTGTTGTTCCTCCGCCTGAGTTGYATTAGAACCTTTGGAGTGCATGTTGGGCTCTTCATCCGGATCATCCTTTCTTGATAGACCTATTTCAAAATCATTTTCATCTAGTTCTTGAGCATTAAAATGTGTGTTAGCTTCATCAAATATAACATGAATACTTTCTTCTACACATATGGAATTCTTATTATAAACTCTGTATGCCTTGCTATGATTAGAATAAGGAACACAGCTTCATCACTTCGCTCATCAAACTTGCTTAAGTTCCTTTTACCATTATTATGAACAAAACACTTACAACCAAAAGTCCTGAAGTGAGATATGTTAGGTTTTCTTCCTTTAAGCAGTTCATATGGTGTTTTCTTAACAATAGGTCTAAGCATTACACGATTGATTATATAGCATGCAGTATTTATAGATTCTGCCCAGAAGTTCCTTGCGAGGCCACTGGCAATTAACATGGTTCTAGCCATGTCCTCCAAGGTCCTATTCTTCCTTTCCACAACTCCATTTTGCTGTGAAGTGCGTGGGGCAGAGAAGTTATGATTCATACCTGTTTCCCTGCAAAACTCATTAAACTTGTAATTTTCAAATTCAGTTCCATGGTCAGACCTAATATGAACAATTTGAAATCCACTTGACTTTTGAGCTCTCTTAGCAAAGGCTGCAAACTCGTCAAAAGTATCATCCTTACTAGCTAAGAAAATTACCCAAGTGAATCTTGAATAGTCATCCACAATAACCAAAACATATCTTTTGCCACTTCTACTTTGAATTCTCATTGGACCACAAAGACCCATATGAATTAGCTCTAATGGTTGCTTTGTTGTTATCATGTTTTTACTCTGAAAAGAAGACCTAATTTGCTTCCCCCTCACACAAGCATCGCAWATGTACTGTCCAKGGAACTTGACACTTGGAAGTCCAATTACCAAGTTCTTTGAGTAGAGCTTGTTCATGTGAGAGAAACTTGCATGTCCAAATCTTTTGTGCCATATTAATGCATCATTCTCAATCACATTAAGACATGTCAAATTGTTTCTTGGGACAGCGTTAAGATCCACTTTATAATTGTTCCCTCACTTGTTCCCTTGGATAACAATTAATACAGTGTGGTTGTTGATGATATTACAATTTTCAGTAGTAAATTTAAATGTGTTTCCCTTATCACAAAATTGTGAAATACTTAACATATTATGTTTCAGACCCTCGACTAAATTTACATTATCAATAAAGTGGGAACTGTACTTACCAACTTTACCTTTGGTTAGGATTTCACCTTTCTTATTATCACCAAAAGTCATAGTTCCACCTTCATAGGCTTCTAGTGAAAGAAACTTAGATTTATCTCCTGTCATGTGCTTGGAACAACCACTGTCGAGGTACCATGTGTTGTTCCCCTCACTAGAACCTGCAAAAGAACTTAAGGGTTAGTACGAGGAACCCTGGTTTCCTCGGGTTCCTTTGAAGAAGAAGAAGATTCATCACCTTGTTTCTTTACC
>SNQN01000313.1:17493-70017 GCA_008642245.1 Bassia scoparia
AGCTCACTTGAACTGGATCCAATGTGAAGCTCATGAGTCATGAGAGATCCAACCAATTGTTCTATATTGAACTTGGTGAAGTCCTTGGTTTCCTGGAGTGCAGTTACCTTAGCCYTCCATCTTTCATCTTGAGGAAGACTTCGAARAATCTTCCTGACCTGTTCATCAGTAGGAATGTGCTTGCCAAGAGAAACCAATTCATTAGTAATATTAGTGAATCTTGTGAACATATCTTGAATGGTTTCCTTAGGTTCCATTTCAAACCGTTCGTATTTAGACATTAACAAGTCTATTTTAGAACATTTGACTTCATTAGTTCCTTCATGAGTAATTTCTAACAAATCCCAAATCTCCTTTATATTCTTGCATCCCGTTACACGATTGTGTTCATGGGGTCCAAGACCACAATGAAGAAGTTTAACAGCAAGAGTATTTAACTCCAATTTATTAAAATCTTCTTTTTCATATTCAGACATAGGAGTAGGAACTACCTCATTGTTAATGGTATTGGTAATTTCAAAATCATCCACCTCAATTACTCTCCATACTTGGTAGTTCTCTGCTTTGATGAAAATCTCCATTCTATTCTTCCAATATGAATAGCAATTCCCATTGAACATTGGAGGACGTTGAGTGAAATATCCTTCCTCCAGTTTATCGCGTTGATTCATCTTTTCCAGCTAGCTCTTAACGTTCAGTTCCTTCACGGGGTTTCCTGATAGCTACAAGGAACTTAGCTCTAATACCAATTGTTGGATCGACTGAACAATACAAAAGGGGGGGGTGAATTGTATTGGAGGAACTTAAGCACTTTTTGCGGAATTAAAAGAACTTTAAGCTAAGGAATTGGAGACTAGAGATTTTTCCAACACAAACTCTCAAGACAAACGCCWAGAGWGGAAAACTGTGGCCTAATGCAACACAGGACTTCGTGGATGCAACACCTAAATACAATCTAAGACCCTCGTTCTCAGTTCCCTAGGAACTTCTTGAACCCTCGTTCTCAGTTCGCAATGAACTTCTTGAACCCTCTAACTCTCGATTTCCCTTGAAATCCCTCGGTTATGAAACTCACAACCCTTTGCTTCAATACGCAAAAAGAAGCACTTTACAACTTAATAAACAATAACCTAAATGCTTGGCAACAATATGAAAGTAATAGCTCTGATTGAATTCTTCGCTCAAGTGTGTCTTTGATTAATTACCAACTCAATGTATTTATAGAGTGATTAGTAAGCGTTGAAACAAAGCAGTAGTCCAAGCGTTGAAACTCAACCTTCCTTGATGTTGAACTTCTTCCTTGAGTTATTCCAAAACTTCTAATAATCACAGGAACTCCTTCCTTCTCCTAATGATGTCCTCGATCCATTAAGATTCCTTGAAGTATGAATCCTTTAACCACATCACTAAACATATATGTTAAACATTAATGCATAGAGTTTGCTTTGTTGGTTTGGAGTGCCATTCATCAAAACTTAGGGTTCAACAAGGTTTCTCTACTCATGAGGAAAAATGTTTCTATTTGGATCGAAATAAATAACATACCTATTGAGTTCAAATGCTTACGAATCCTCAAAAATATTAATGACTTAATTAGAAGTTTTATTMAGCATAATACCGAAAACGAAAGGGTGCACAAGGATAGGTTTCCGAATTTCCTATGTTTCATTAACATAAGTGCTCCACTCAAAAAACATCTATGGCTAGGTACTAACAGTCTATCTCTCGAGTATTTGGATTGGACAGATTATTGCTCACTCTGTCACAATTTGGTACAACAATCACTGAGTTAAAAATCACCACCCATAAAAAATTCACTTTCTCAATCTCTCAAATTGAATGCAATGAAATTAATAACAATCTTCCTACCCTAGTGGAAACTACATAAATTGCATTGAGGACTCCAAAACTCTAATTCCTTTTTTGGAAATTTCCTACAGAAAAATTATCACTTCAAAATTTCACCCCTTAATCTTTTAGCATTGACGTGGATGCACAATACTCACTCAATGACAATGCTCCTCCTTCTAATCCTAACCGTCACTTTCCACTTCTCTCCCTAGATCATAATCTCCATCATACACGTGTCTTCACCCTATCCATTCGTTCCTTATCTTTATCTTGTCTTCTTCTTCACTTCAATTAATCTTCTCTACTTACACCTCTCAACTTCCTAATTTCAACCGACATTTTTTCACTTTCACCACTTCATGGAACATCCAACACCATTAGACCTCAATGGACCATGTTCGGTCAAACTCATCCAACACTTGGAAACCTAGAAAGTTTCGAATGTCATGCATTCCCCACCTTRACCAATATCACTTGTCATACAAAAAGATTAGGATGTCATGGATACCAATTCAGTCCCTCTACRGGCGTCGGGGCGTCACCGAGCCGGACTAGATTCGGTCCCTCTACCCCAGGGGGTATGGCTCTAAGTGATGACTTTGGTTTTGCAAGAATTGAATTCTTACTTTTTCATAGTGTGAGTATGCCTGGATTTTGCGTGTATTATACCCGAAAACGAGTAGAGTAAGTCGCCATTGTACTTTTTNGGGGGGGTGAATTGTATTGGAGGAACTTAAGCACTTTTTGCGGAATTAAAAGAACTTTAAGCTAAGGAATTGGAGACTAGAGATTTTTCCAACACAAACTCTCAAGACAAACGCCWAGAGWGGAAAACTGTGGCCTAATGCAACACAGGACTTCGTGGATGCAACACCTAAATACAATCTAAGACCCTCGTTCTCAGTTCCCTAGGAACTTCTTGAACCCTCGTTCTCAGTTCGCAATGAACTTCTTGAACCCTCTAACTCTCGATTTCCCTTGAAATCCCTCGGTTATGAAACTCACAACCCTTTGCTTCAATACGCAAAAAGAAGCACTTTACAACTTAATAAACAATAACCTAAATGCTTGGCAACAATATGAAAGTAATAGCTCTGATTGAATTCTTCGCTCAAGTGTGTCTTTGATTAATTACCAACTCAATGTATTTATAGAGTGATTAGTAAGCGTTGAAACAAAGCAGTAGTCCAAGCGTTGAAACTCAACCTTCCTTGATGTTGAACTTCTTCCTTGAGTTATTCCAAAACTTCTAATAATCACAGGAACTCCTTCCTTCTCCTAATGATGTCCTCGATCCATTAAGATTCCTTGAAGTATGAATCCTTTAACCACATCACTAAACATATATGTTAAACATTAATGCATAGAGTTTGCTTTGTTGGTTTGGAGTGCCATTCATCAAAACTTAGGGTTCAACAAGGTTTCTCTACTCATGAGGAAAAATGTTTCTATTTGGATCGAAATAAATAACATACCTATTGAGTTCAAATGCTTACGAATCCTCAAAAATATTAATGACTTAATTAGAAGTTTTATTMAGCATAATACCGAAAACGAAAGGGTGCACAAGGATAGGTTTCCGAATTTCCTATGTTTCATTAACATAAGTGCTCCACTCAAAAAACATCTATGGCTAGGTACTAACAGTCTATCTCTCGAGTATTTGGATTGGACAGATTATTGCTCACTCTGTCACAATTTGGTACAACAATCACTGAGTTAAAAATCACCACCCATAAAAAATTCACTTTCTCAATCTCTCAAATTGAATGCAATGAAATTAATAACAATCTTCCTACCCTAGTGGAAACTACATAAATTGCATTGAGGACTCCAAAACTCTAATTCCTTTTTTGGAAATTTCCTACAGAAAAATTATCACTTCAAAATTTCACCCCTTAATCTTTTAGCATTGACGTGGATGCACAATACTCACTCAATGACAATGCTCCTCCTTCTAATCCTAACCGTCACTTTCCACTTCTCTCCCTAGATCATAATCTCCATCATACACGTGTCTTCACCCTATCCATTCGTTCCTTATCTTTATCTTGTCTTCTTCTTCACTTCAATTAATCTTCTCTACTTACACCTCTCAACTTCCTAATTTCAACCGACATTTTTTCACTTTCACCACTTCATGGAACATCCAACACCATTAGACCTCAATGGACCATGTTCGGTCAAACTCATCCAACACTTGGAAACCTAGAAAGTTTCGAATGTCATGCATTCCCCACCTTRACCAATATCACTTGTCATACAAAAAGATTAGGATGTCATGGATACCAATTCAGTCCCTCTACRGGCGTCGGGGCGTCACCGAGCCGGACTAGATTCGGTCCCTCTACCCCAGGGGGTATGGCTCTAAGTGATGACTTTGGTTTTGCAAGAATTGAATTCTTACTTTTTCATAGTGTGAGTATGCCTGGATTTTGCGTGTATTATACYCGAAAACGAGTAGAGTAAGTCGCCATTGTACTTTTTTTGGGGAGTTACGGAACCCATTTTAAGCCTTGCTAAAAATTGCATAAAGCAAGGCGAAGRACTCCATAGTCTGGTCGTACATCAAAGGTCATGGATTAGGGGACAAGGGTAAGGGCGAAGTAGTGCACAACGCCTCCTCGCATCTAGCGGCCTCTACTCGATATTTGCTAGTCCATTGTAAAAAAGAAAACAACAAATATATTTCAGTTTTAACCCTAAGCATGTAATTACTATGTAGGTTGTTTAACAGAAATATATGCATAAGGACTAATTTGTTGTTGTGGCATGTGTGTTTAATTCCATATTCAAGGTGCCTAAAGCCAATTTGTCCGTGAATTAGTCTTATTAGGCATGAGAACATGTAAATTACCGATCTTGTTTAAGGCATAATAGTTGATGTGATTTCAAGGATGTAAAAATTCGATAAGAATTAAATTTGCTKAAGGTTGATTTTAATTAATRTCAAATAGCTTTTGATCAATATTAAATGCTAATTTACATAGAAAGTCAAATTTCTAACAAGCATGCAAAAGGGGGTTAAGAAATTGAGACATTGATCTTAAACAAACCTTGCAACATGGTGTTTTTGATCAAGAATGATGCTTCGGACCCTTAAGAACCCTTACAAACACGAATGAACTTTAAAGAACCTTTAAAGTGAAGGGTTGAAGTGTGGAGATGGTAGAAAGCTAGATAAAGCGAGGAAGGAAGCAAATCCTGCATGCTGCAGAAGATGTGTGAGTCACGCATCCCGATACGCGACTCGTGCATCGAGATTCTCGTGTCATACAATTGGGCAAGCCAATAGGTGAATCCAGGATGCAGAGCACAATACGTGAGTCATGCATTCCCATGCACGATTCGCGCCTTCCTCTTTGTCTGCAATGCGCGACTTGCGCATTCCTGTGCACGAGTCGAGGGGTTCTGCGATCAGATTTGCTCTCTTTTGGCGGCCAAGTGGTGGGACTATATAAGGCCTTCTCCCACTTTATTTTTTATTATTCACATATTCAAACACTTAGCAAGTGTTGTAAAACTCTCTAGAACCTCTAAACACTTTGTTTAAGCATAGGATTTAGAGTGAAACTTTGCAATTGTATGTAATTGGAGCTTGTTGTACTTATTGGAATTCATCATCAATATAATCATTGTGCAAGGGTGGGTTTTTCTCCTGGTTCTCGGGTTTGCCACGGTAATCCTATCTTCTTTACTCTTTTAGTTCCTTCATATACTTGGATCTTGTTATTTGTTTACTATCTTGTTAGTTCTTTGTTATTAGAAGTTGCATGTTGGTCTTGGTTGAGTTGTGTGGGTTTATCACRAACTTGTTTTAGCTTGTCTTTGCTGTAATAATTGGTATTAGAGCCGAGGTGTCGTCTTTGGTTGTTTGTAGCAAGATTTGAGCTCTATTTGTATTTTGTGATTGATAGATCTCAAGTTTGGAGTTTTAGGTGTTTGAGGTTTAAATTATTGGTTTGATAGTTTTGAGACCTTGTTGTTAAACCCTAAAACATAAACATGGAAGATAATAAGTTGAAAATTGAGAAGTTTGATGGGAAAGACTTTGGATTTTAGAAAATGCAAATAGAGGATTATTTGTATCAAAAGGGTCTACATCTACCTCTCGATGGTAAGAGGGTGGATAGTATGAAGAAGGATGATTGGAAAGTGCTAGATAGACAAGCACTAGGTGTTATTAGATTAACTTTAAGTAAGAGTGTTTCTTATGAGGTCAAGGACATAACTACGAMGGAGGAGGTCCTTCAAACATTGTCTAACATGTATGAGAAGCCCTTGGCCATTTATAAGGTGTTTTTAATGCGTCATTTCTTTGAGGTCCGCATGATTGACAGTGGTTTGCCCGCCAAACACATAAACGAGATTAGTTCGATTTTATCCCAACTAACATCGGTTGATATTCGACTTGAGGATGAGGTGAAAGCCTTGATTTTTCTTTCTTCGTTACCTAGGKCATGGGATACGGTGGTCTACTATAAGCAAATCTTCGGGGAAAGAAAAGTTGAAGCAGGATGACATTAGAGACTTGATCCTAAGTGAGAGCTTGAGAAAGAAAGCGTCGGGTGAGTCGTCGRGCGGTGCCTATTCTAGTGAAGGGGGGCGAGGAATACAAGCAAAGGGTAACTCAAGGGGTAAATAAAAGAGTAGAGGGAGGAATAAATCGAAAGGAAAAAATAGGATTATGTGTTGGAATTGTGGAACAAAGGGACATACCAAAAGGGAATGTCTAAATCCAAAGAAGAAGGGTGACTCGGTGCAATAGAACAACAATGATGGTTCTTCATTAGCTAGTGTGGCTTCGAGTGATGATATCGGGGATGCCTTGGTTCTACGCGTGGACAGCCTGATTGAAAACTAGATACTTGATTCAGGTGCWTCATTTCATTCTTTTTCGTGCAAGGAGTATTTTAAGAACTTCGAGGGTGGAAGCTTTGGAAAGGCATATCTGCATGTGGTAACTCATTGAGCATTGAGGGGAATGGTAATGTTATCAACAAGCCTTCGAGTGGGAGTTCATAAAAGTTTGAAGATGTGAGGTATATTCCCGGGCTAAGGAAAAATCTAATTTCTGTGGGTCAGTTGGACTCAACCAGTCAAAGGGTCATGTTTTGCAAGGGAAGTTGGAAGGTGTCAAAGGGGGCGATGGTGGTTGGTCGGGGCACTAAAACTGGAACCTTGTACACGAGCTTAGGGTGTATGAACATGGTGGCTACGACTGCAGGATGTGACTCCAAGCTATGGCATACTCGGGTTCGTCACATGAGTCAGAAAGGGATGCGATTGCTAGCTTCAAGTGGTAAGTTGTCGGGGTTAAAACCAATCGACATGGAAGTGGTAAGTTGTCGGGGTTAAAACCAGCCGACATGGAATTTTGTGAAACATGTGTATTCGGCAAGCAGAAGAAGGTTTCTTTCACAAAAACCAAATGGTCCTTGAAGAAGGAGAAGCTGGAACTTGTGCACACGGACGTATGGGGCCCATATCCCATTCAATCCCTTGGCAGTTCTCACTATTTTGTTACTTTCATTGATGACTCAACCAAGAAAGTATGGGTTTACTTAATGAAGAACAAGTTGGAGGTAAATATCAAGTTCAAGACTTGGAAGGCGGTGGTTGAGAATGCTTCGAGGCGTAAGATAAAGTCGATCAAGTTCGATAATGGAGGTGAGTTTGAGTTRCAAGCTTACAAGGATATTTATTATAAGGAAAATGACATTATTTTTGAGAGGACAGTTCCTGGCAAGCCTTGCCAAAATGGGGTCGCACAGCGGACGAATAGGACGTTGCTTGAAAGGGCAAGGTGTATRAGGTTGTATGCGGGTCTACCTAAATGCTTTTGGACAGATGCTATTAGTATTACGGTTTACTTAGTAAATTGTAGTCTCTCGGTGCCTTTGGATTTCATGATTCCATAAGAGAAATGGAGTAGGAAGGTGGTTTCTTACTCATATTTGAAGACTTTCGGTTGCGTTGCCTATTTGCAATCCGAAAAGAAAGACATGCTTGACCCTAAAGCCATCAAATGCTACTTCATTGGGAACGGTGATGAGAAATATGGCTATCGTTTGTGGGATCCTAAGAACCGCAACGTTATTAAGCATTGTGACATTACCTTTGATGAGAGTTCTTTGTATAAGGACAACTTTGGTGGAAAATCTACAAAAAAAGGCATCGATTGAGCATGAGGAGTTTGTAGAGCTCGATGGTGATAATGTTCGAATTGGCGGGCAAGCACAAGAGAAGAACTTGATATGCCACTTCAACRATCATCTTCTCAACAAAGGGTTCATACTCCCGTGAGTTCTAGTTCGACTGAGTCGGATGATGATGCAGATGATGTTGATGAGGTTCGAGTTGAACCTCCTACCACTCCACCAAAGAGAAGATCRGGATGGGTTTCAAAGCAACCACATAGGTACTCCATCAGCACACTACCTATTGCTTACGGATTCCGGTGAACCAGAATGTTACGTGGAAGCAATGAAGTAAGGTGACTCGAAAAAATGGGATCATGCAATGAGAGAGGAAATGAGCTCGTCGGACAGGAATGACACTTGGGTGTTAGTTGATTTGCCTAAGGGTAGGAGGGCTCTTAATTGCAAATGGATCTTTCGGAAGAAGGTTGAACCAAATGRTAAAGCTCAATACAAAGCAAGACTTGTAGTGAAAGGTTTCTTACAGAAGGAGGACATTGATTTTCACGAGATCTTAACTCTGGTGGTGAAGCTGACTTTTATAAGGATTTTGCTTGGAATCATGTCTTCGAAGAACATGTTCCTTGAGCAAATGGATGTGAAAACACCGTTCTTACATGGTGATTTGGAGGAAGAAATCTACATGAAGCAACCGGAAGGGTTTCAAGCTTCGGKCAAGGAAGACTTGGTGTGCAAGTTGAAACGGAGTCTTTATGGGTTGAAACAAGCTCTAAGAAAATGGTACAAGAAGTTTGACAATTTCAAGTTAAGCAATGGATTCGTGAGAACGGATGGTGATCATTGTTGTTATTTCCAAAGGTTTKTGGATGGTTATATCTACTTCCTTTTGTCTGTTGATGACATGCTTATTACGCGCACTAGCATGGATTTGATCAATGACTTGAAGGAAAAAYTGTCTTTAAGATTTAAGATGAAAGATTTTTGTGAGGTGAAGCAAATACTTGGTATGAGGATTTCTAGAGACTTTTCAAAGGGCTCTTTGAGGTTGTCTCAAGAATAATATGTCAAGAAGTTGCTCCGGCKATTCAACATGGTTGATGTCAAGCCTCGGCTCTCTCCTCTTTCATTGGATGTCAAATTGAGTAAAGAAGATTGCCCTAAGAAAAAGGGAGGATGGCCACTTTTTCTTATTCTTTGGCCATTGGTAGCATGATGTATGCTATGGTGTGCACTGGACTCGACATGCACAAGCAGTGGGAGTTATGAGTAGATTCATGTCAAATCCGGGTGAGAAGCAGTGGGAAGTTGTGAAATGGCTATTGAGCTATCTCAAAATTACTTTGACTATAACTCTTTGCTACAGGAGGAATAAGGTTKTTCGTGAGAGTTTTRTTGATGTTGATTTTAAGGGCTGCTATGATTCAAGTAAAAGCACTTTGGGGTGTGTGTTTACTATTGGCGGGAMGACCAATAGTTGGTTGAGCAAGCTGTAGAAGTTTGTTGCCATGTCTACTACTGAAGCTGAGTATGTGGCTATGTCAAAGGAGGGAAAAGAGGTTGAATTGCTAAAAGCTTTCCTAGATGAGATGGGATATCAACAAAATGGATGWGTGTTATATAGTGATCGTCAAAGCGCGTTGCAATTGGCTAAGAATCTTGTATATCACTATCGGACCAAACACATCAAGCAGCGATATCTTTACACAAGGAGTTTGGTGGATGATGGAATGATGAGYTTAAAGAAAATTGTCGGATCCAAGAGTCCTGCTGATATACTCACTAAGGTTATGTCTAGTAGGGGTGAACACGGTTTGATTTGGTTTGGTGCGGTTTGAGTGCCAAACCAAACCAAACCGCAAAATACGGTTTGGTCATTTCATCAAACCAAACCAAACCGTTTTAGCATCCAAACCAAACCGTAATAATACGATTTGGTGCGGTATGGTTTACGGTTTATAACAAGTAGATAATTATTTCCCCAAAAATTGTTAAATATTACTTGATTAACTTATAATAAAGTTTAAGGGATTGACACAAACAAATTAAAATTATATTACATTAAAATAACAATCAAGTGCTAACACATAATATATTAAATAAATTGACCCTAATAATAAATATTAACCCTAAATCTAACCTCTTAACCGTATAAAATTATGTTATATTTTGATTATTGTTGTTTTATTTTCTTTTCTTTAAATTTTTATATATCTAAAAATAATTTAATTTTATTTAAAAATTATATAAATATTAAAATACGGTTTACTGGTTTGCGGTTTGGATTGGTTTGGTTTATAAATTTTATAAAACCMAACCGTAAAYCGTACTAACAAAAAATTATAAACCAAACCGTAATTTTATTAACCGTAAACCAAACCAAACTGTTAAAATGCGGTTTGGTCCGGTTTGATTACGATCCAGACCAAACTCTGTACAGCCCTAGTGTCTAGGGAGAAATTGAGGTTTTGTTGAACCTCAATTAGTCTCATTCACTAAGTGATTGAGATGTTTGTGCTATGATTACCCTTTGTTGATGATACTTGGAACATGATGGTTTTTCATGTTTGGTTGTGCTTTTGTTTTTCTTTCGACTGATCTGCAAGTGAGATATTGAAGGTCGGGTTGAAGTGTGGAGATGGTAGAAAGCTAAAAGAAGCGAGGAAGGAAGCAAAACCTGCAGGCTACATGAGATGTGTAACGCGCATCTAGATGCTCATATCAAGCATCTAGGCAGGCCTATAGGTGAGTCMAGGATGCAGAGCAGGATGTGTGAGTCATGCATTCCCATGCGCGACTAGCAAATTCCTCTCTGCCTCCAATGTAGGACTTACGTATTCCTGTGCGTGAGTCGAGGGGTTCTGCAATCAGCTTTGCTCTGTTTTGACGGTCAAGCGGTGAGACCATATAAGCCCTTCTCTCACTTCATTTTTAWTTATTCACAAATTCAAACACTTAACACGTATTGTAAAATTCTCTAGAACCTCTAAACACTTTGTTTAAGCATAGGATTTAGAGTGAAACTTTGCAATTGTATGCAATTGGAGCTTATTGTACTTGTTGGAATTCATCATCAATATAATCATAGTGCAAGGGGTGGTTTTTCTCCCAATTCTATGGTTTCCCACGGTAATTCTATCTTCTTTACTCTTTTAGTTCCTTCATATGCTTGGATCTTGTTATTTGCTTGTTATCTTGTTAGCTCTTAGTTATTAGCACTTGCATGTTTGTCTTGCTTGAGTTGTGTGGGTTTATCACAAACTTGTTTTAGCTCGTCTTTTCTGCAACATAAAGAACATTTAAAAGAACCTTAATTGAATGTTAATTGTGTTTAATGTGTTTGAGAAATTCAAAAGAATTTGTGCAAATTTGAATGTGAAAGAGAGAGTATTTGAGAGTGTTTATGAGAGAGAGATAGAGAGGGAAATTAGGTAGAGTTAAGCCTTAGGAAGTGAGATCATGTGAAATGAAAGCCTGGGCTGCATATTTATAGGCAAAACAAGCTTGGAGAGCAAGCATGTTGGGTGCAATTATGCCCAGTTTGGGCGTAGTAGCGCCCAATGAACTTGCCCCTTTTCGCTTGATTTTTTTTGCCTAAATTAGCTTTATTTGTAACATTTAATTTTTTAAGGATTGATATAGTTTCTAAGCTAGTGTAAGAAGCTAAGGGATGCCCTTGGACATCCTTGGGGAGCAAGCCCCGACACGAAAGGTTTCAGAATGCTCCGTTCTGCTTGGTTGCACGTTTTTGCTTAAGAAATTTGTAACGATTTTTCTAAAAGTCAAAAAAAACTATGAAAAAAATATGGAAAATTGCCTTGTAAAATGTAGTATTKTTTGTTAAAATTTCGTAATTTTTGAAGCTGTTTTATAATTTCATTAATTATTACAAAATTAATTAAATTGTAATAATTAATTAAATTGTTGAAAACTCTGAAAATTGCTAGAAAAATGTCTATAATAAGTTAACATTTTTTTGAAATTTAAAACTCATTTTTAAGGGTTCTTAGTGCTTGAAAATGTSCTCAGTGTAGTGAAAACTTGCCTTTTTTAGGGTCTGTCAAGGTCCTAACTCTCTCAATTCAGCTTGTGTGTTGCAAGGGGTGTCTTATCATCGGCTGTCTTGGGCTAAGGAAAAATGTAGGTATCTGCACCAGTCCAACATCTAGACCTTTGACTCAACCACACCAATTTATTTTACAATGATAAATTAGGTGGTTGGTCTCCAATTCCAACACCACAAATTCAAAAGAATTTTTTCAACCCAAAAGTGGTCAATTCACATTACAATAATCTCCTCATGATTTCTGCTAGGACTCTAAGACTTTTAATTCCGACTCATCTATCGGACCTAACAATGTTAGAGCATTCTCTGTAGTCATCATGAACTTATTGTTCTTTAGCCTCCAATAACTTCACAAGGACTGCAATCCCTGGATCATTCCTTGGATTGTCAACCAACTAGCAGATCTAGCTCTTGTGTTACCCAAGGAAAGAAACATCCATCCTTTAAACTAGAAATTGAGCACCCTTTGAGTAAGAAGCATAGCAAACTACCTCGCTTGCCTCTAACTCAACTAGGATGCACAACAAATCCCACTAGTCATTAAGTGGGGACAAATAAAGGACAATATATCCACAAAGGTTGTCAATCATCAAAGCAAGGGTCAACAATGAACTCATGTTCAGCACCAACACCACAAGTTGGGTCAAGATGAACAAAAACATGGATTAGGCCAGTAGGGCCGAATTGGAGACTCTCACACATATTAATAAAATTTATCCATTTTGRCCTGGAATGCTCGTGGCATATCTTAGCCAGGGTTCAAGAAAAATATGAAACAACTCATTAGTGACCATGATCTAACTATGATAATCATCATTGAAGTTAGGGTTCATAATGCTAGGGAAATCTGCAAGCCTTTCCCCATTAACTCGATTGAGATCCTTGAACCTAAGGGTTTTACTAGTGGTGGAATTAGGGTGTCAACTCCTTCACACTCATCCACAAGGACTAATTCTCGTAAAAAATACCCCCCTCATAATGATTGTTGTCTATGCTTCCACTAAATTAGGAGAGAGGAAAACTCTTTTTAAACACCTAATTTAGTGTGATGTGTCCCTGGTTAATCATAGGTGATTTTAATTATTATAATAATAGTTCTAAGAAATTAGGAGGGAAACCACCTAACATGAATAGAATGATTACATACAATTCAACAATGCATGTCTGTTTGACATTGGTTACAGTGGGTCGATCTAGATTTACCTAGTTTAATAAGTGCGTGAAGAAGCCTATTTATGAGAGATTGGACATTGCATAGATCAACCCAGAATGAATTGGTTTGTTTCCTAACTGCAATATCACTCATTTGACCTGGATCTCTTCTGACCATACTCTCATCATTTTCTTAACTAATCCTCTCTCTTTAAACCAATTACAATAAGCTTTTTTAAAAAAAATTGAACCTAATTGGATCTTGGTCCCTTATGGCTACAAGTTTTAATGAAAATTAAAAAGCTTAACAAAAACAAAGAGGAAATTACTCGCAGGACTTGATGGCATCCAAAAAAGTCTTGAAAATAATCCCATGAATGTTTTTCTTTTTGATCTACAGAAGGAGCTTTAGGCATGGAGTTCATCCTAGATCAGGTTGAAATGTTCTTGGCAACTAGGTCTACGAGTAATTGGCTAGTGGAAGGAGATAGAAATACAAGATTCTTCCACATTTTTGCCTCAATTCACTAAGCCAAAAATACAGTTGAAACAATAAGTAATGATATGGGTTAATGCTTTAACACTAGAAAGGTTGTCCATCATGCAATCACTACCAACTTTAGAAAAATTTTCACAAGTAAAAATTCACACTCAAAGGTTCCTCATGCTACCCAAGATCCTCATCAGTTCACTTGTGACACTCCTCCATCCCTTGAAGAAGTTAAGGTTGCCTTCTTTAGCATAGGTTATCATAAAGCCACATGGAAAAGATGAAACTCATGCAAGTTTCCTTCATAATTCTTGGGATTTGGTTAGAGATAATTGTAAGAGAATGACTGATCGACTCTTTCGAACTAAATAGATTCACACACCCTCCAATCATAATGTAATCACTCTTATTCCGAAGGTGAAAAACCTAGAAAAGATTTCTAAACTGAGACTTTTGGGACTGACCAATTGAAAAGGCTTATGATAGGTAGGAATGGAATTTCATCCACAAAACATTAGGTAAGTTTGGATTGAACAACGGCTCAATTGACTTAATTATGATTTGTGTCTTTTCTATCACCACTCAATTAAAGTTAATGGATCCTTATCCACTCAATTAAAGATGTATAAGACAAGGTGATCTTTTATCACCTTATCTTTTCATCATGTTTCATTGAGATTTTATCAATACAAATTCATAAGAGCTGTGTTGATAATAGATGGATTCATTTCAAATTAAGGGCCAAGTACAAATATCTCACTTAATATTTATCGACGACCTGATCATTTTTGCGGAATCTTCAACAAACACACTGAATACTTTGCTTAATTCCCTCTCAAACTTCTTCTTAAACTTAGATCAGCTTATGAACACCAGTTAGAGAAGAATATTATTTTTCCCACTACAACAAAAACAATCATTAACAACCAGATTTATGATCGTAAAAAACTCAAAACTAGTCGCAAAATTGACATTATTGATGACTTTGAGCGGACACCTGGGATTTTCAAGATTGAGTCACTAGGTATTTATCTAGGATTCCTACTTACTCATAAAAAAAACTACCAGAAGAGAGCTAATGTTCGTTCTAGAAATAAATTGCAAAAAAATAACCGTCCTCTTGAAAAGTAAGGACCTTAACTAAAGCTGGTAGATTGACCTTAATTAAATCAACTCTTCGGAGCATAACAACTTATACCATGAGTATCCCGAAACTTCCTAAGTAAATTACAAATAAGGTTGATTCAACTTGTTTAAAGTGCCTTTGGTGAAAAAATTAATAGAAAGGTATTCATGGGTTTCTTGGATCAAAATCTGCTAAAATAAAGAGTCAAAGGGTTTGAGGCTTTTAACTAGTAAAAAGTGGAATGACTTGTGCCTAACAAGAAATTGTTGGAAACTTGACAATGACTTGAACTAGGCCGCTAAGCTCTTTAAAGGTAAATATTGTACTTTAGAAGATCGAATGTCACTTCCTTCAACAAGGGGTCTCACATATTGAAAAGTGTTGGTAAGGGTTGGGATATCTATAAGAACATACTAAGATGGGCAATGGGAAATGGTGAAAGGATTAACTTTTGGGTGAGACTTGGGCCTTTAAGGAACCTTTAAAAAATATTATCGAGGGACCTTTCAACAGAAATGAGGAAGATTTAATGGTTAAGGACTTCTATAATCTAACACAGTTCCAAGGCCATTCCATATCCATATAATCTTGCTCTTCCTTCTATTTAGTTGTTAACTCAGAAAGAGGATAAAATATTACCAGTCTGGACTAATATTGATATTGTGCATACCTACATTTTTCACTAGACCAAGACGAGTAATAATAAGAATGTCTTTGCAATACACAGGCATAAACTGGGGGAATTGGGACATGACGGACCTTAAAAAGGTAGCTTTTACACCACAACAACAAGCACTTTTTCATGCACAAAGCATCCCCATAAAAATATTTTAAATTTGCAAATAATTATTTCTTATTTTTAGGCATACTTCTAGATTTTTTCGGATTTTTCCGRAATTTTCTAAGCATTTTCAGGTTATTTATGGAATTTTCCGCCATTTTCTTAATTTTTTAAAGATTAAAATTATCAAAATAATTCCAAAAATCACAAAAATTTAATACAACACTCTAAAAATTAAGTTGATTTTTTCTATATTTTTTCCGTAGTTTCTCATTTTGTGGAAGCTAGTTTATGAATTTTCAAAGAAAAAACGCAAACTCGAGCAAAACGAGTGTTTTCGGAATTTTCCATTCAACGAACCTGGACGAGACGCTCCCATGCTAGCCTCTCAAGCTTTCCACGTTCAATGAATCTCACAAACAGTAGTAATATATTCGTAACATATTATTTTTTACATTTTCCAAAAAAAATTAGGCAACGAAATCACCAAAAAAATGGAAAGTGTATTGAGTGCAATAGCGCCCACAATCACGTGTACATGATTGTGGGCTATAAATAAGACCCCTCAACTCTTGTTTTCGATGCACGATTCATTCTAGCAAAGCTTTGTCGTTTTCTACTCTCAAATCATCCTCACAAACACATTTCAACACATCCACCCACATTCAATTTTACATTCAATCAAGAATCGTTAAAGGGTACTAAGAGTCCGACGCAACATTCATGGTTCAAAGCGTCATATTACAAGATAGGTTTGAGGCCAAAGTCTTAATCTCAATTTTTAAATACCATTTTGCATGCTTGTTAAAAATTCGACTTTCTATGTAAATTGCATGAAATTTTGATGAACAGCTATTCGACTTGAATTAAAATCGACTTTCAACAAACTTTCAATGCTTGTTCGTATGCTTACATGCTTGTAATCACAACTATTAGGCCTTAAACAAGATCTGAAATTTCATGTTTTTACGCCTAATAAGAAAACAACGGACAACCGGCATTAGTTACATGGAATTAAAGCAAACTTATCACCATACAAATCAATCCTATTTGCATCTATTACTGTTAAATAGCCTATATAGTAATTACAGGCTAGGTTCAACCCATAAAAATATGTTTGTTGTTGTCCTTTTAACAATGAACTCGTGAAAGACAGAGTAGTGGCYGCTAGATGTAGGAGAGTTTTGTGCACTACTTTGCCCCGACTCTCATTCTCGAATCGATGACCTCGGTGCACGACCAAACTATGAAGTCCTTCRCCTTCTATTTTGACTTGACAAGACATAATATGGGTTTTGCAGCCTCCGAAAAGAGTGTGGTGGCGACTTCATACACTCGTGTTTTCGATTATAATAAAACAATTTTAGGCATACTCACAATATGCAAATTAGCAAGAGTTAAATTCTTGGCAATACGAATTCGTCCAAGATTGTACACACAGGGTACCCAAGAGCAATCATCTCCCCCTCGGGTCTGATAGGGTTAAAAGTCCCCTACGTTACCCGTACAGATTTGTTTAACTCTAAACATGTAACTCGATTTATTCAATGCAACCCTAGTGTGGGAGATTAGGTTTTGTCTAGAAGAGGAAATGCACTAAAAACTTTAAATTTTTTTTKTAGGCAAGAYACCTGGAATAGACTTCCTACTAACTTGTTCAAAATAAATTGAAGTTCAATCAACTCATGCTATTTTGTTCCAGAAACAACATTGCACATCCTAATACTCTACCCTAGAGCATTAGAAGTATGAGATTTTTTCACTCCGCCTCTGGCCATTGACTACAATTTACATTGTAACAAGGATTGGTTGAAAGGAAATTTATTACCTAACAATTTAACTAAGTGGTGAGGTCCTTGGACTATCTTGTTTCCTTTAATTTCGTGGCATATTTGGAAGAGAAGAAACAAGTGAATTTTCCATAAAATGAACATAAAATTTGATACGTTTGTCAAGGACATTGTTTGGTACACCCTTGAATGGAACTACTCCCATCCTCACTAGACCAAGAATCACAACTTCACTGCACCTCATATTACCTAGGAGTCCCCTTCACCCGGCTATTTTAAAATCAATTCATACGCTTCCGTCCTTTGTTTCACCRTTAGTAGAGTCTAGTTTTGTTGCAGTTTGCAGGAACCATACAAGGGAATGCTACAAGGATTCTAAAAGAAAATGCTTACAACCACTCTACTCAAGGCGGAAATAAGGAGTGCTCAAAACAACCGAAGACCTATTATCTTGGCAACTGATTGTCAGAAAGTTATTCAATTGATTCAAAACCCTCCTATCTCTTCTGATATTCTTGCGCTCTTAACTRAATGCAGGGACCTTCTCACCACAAAACCAGGAGTCACACTCATGTATGAAGGTTGAACACGGAACAAAGTTAGTTGTAGACTTTTTGGCTATGAAGGCGAGAACTATGCCTTGTAATTCTGATAATTCTGTACAATTGTCTATCCCACTTGTGAACTATAACTTTTTGTTGGCGGATTTGATTTCTGATTATGTTCCTCACTCACTATTTGTAATCATCCCTAACCCCACCTAATCATGTTGGAGTTGCTTTTTCTTATGTGATTCTTGAAACTGGTTAACCTTTTTATGTTATGCTTCTTTTCTCGTCAATAAAATTGGGTTAGATACTAATGGCAGCATCCTTATTTTTTACAGAGAAGGTTACATAAGCTATTAAATACTAATGTCAAACGTACCCGAGGTGTTTCCAACACCTCAGTGGTAACTAAAGTAATTTCCCTTTATATAATGTTGCCCCATACCTTTTACATGTATTTTGACTTTTAATCTAACAACTTTATTATTAAAAAATGACAATGGCTTGATACTTTAGAGTRTTAGTAGAAATAAATCGAATAAGATCCAATATGATTTTTTCTTTTTGTTGAATAATATAAATATTTAACATATCATAATTGTTCTATATAAAAAAATTCATCCCGTTTTAAATCATGAGACAAATTTCACACAGAACCCAAACTGAGGGAGACAACCCTGCGAAAGAGTGAAGAAAAAAGTTAGTGTACAGAAGGGTAAAAGTCTCAAACGTTAGTGGTCATTTTTTAGCTAAACTCGAAGTTTTTTTGTTTTAAATTCGTTAGAATTAGAGTGATAAGATATGTGAGAATAATGTAGTTATAACACACAATTCGTCAAAGGTTTAGGTTCGACTACGGCAACATTCGGATCCACACCAAAAAAAAAAAATGAAAATCGTGAAAATGAAAACACAAAACATCAAATCCTTAATAAAATGGAAGAACAATGATGCATTACTATTTACTGTCGCTAATTGGGGACGTGTAAAAGAAAGTGTGGGTGCGAATACGATTGTTCAGAAAATGAAAACAAACCAGGTGTAAAGCTTAACCAACCAACTGATAAAAAAAACGTCAAACACTGTTGCCAACAATTCAACAAAGCCAATAAGCCATAATAGCCATTATCCTGTATCATTACATACTATCTATCTATTACTCCAAACTTTTGCAGACAAATCTAGAGAGAGAGAGAGAGAGAGAGACATCATGGCGAGTGAGCTGACAGTGGAGACGAGTCTAAGGAGCCCAAGAATGGCGAGCAAAGTAATGGTGGCAATTGATGGGGGTGAATATAGCAATTATGCTCTCAAGTGGGCACTTCAAAATCTTGATGAGAAGCTCAAACATGGTGTCCTGCTTTTTACTGCTATGTCTCGTGATTACAATGGACTTTTAGCTGGCAGTTATGGTTCTGTTCGTATGTTTTCTACTACCCTTACCCTTCTTTTTCATTCATTACTGTCTTAATCACCTTATGTTTCTTGTTTTTGTAGACTTATTTTCAGTTCACCTAGAATTTAGGTCACTTCATTCTAAATGAACACACTTTAGTTTGTCACTTAACAGATGGTTAGCTTGGAAATATATACATGGAGCCGATGGAGGAGTGGCAAGATCTGAATGGGGGGTGTCCATAACTCCATATATATCAATTCCAAACTTTGTGATCTTGTAAACTGTGACGGTAGCAAAATTATACTAGATGAGATTGATTTTATCAACTTCTTAATTGAACATTTGAATTAGTCAAAATATGCGGAAAATGGATCAATTTAGTACTCAAGTGGTTAGCTAGAACAATTCTACTAAGGGCATGTTTGGTTTTGGGGAATTTAGATTAGGAAAGGGAATTAATAGCTTGAATTGATGAATTCCTTTTGTTTATGTTTGTTCGGTCAAAACAATCATKTCCATCCCCTCTTTATTCCCCAATTATCCTCTATCACCATTCCCCCACCTTTCCCTCTTAACCTTGACCACCATGCCTAAACCTTGAGTGATTTTTAGCCATATACTAATAAGTATGAGTGATTTTTAGGTCAATACACTAACACAATTAGCTAGATCACCTAGATCAATCAATGACTGATTTTTAGCCAAATACAAGGTATATATAGGTTATACATTTTTCCCTTTTGTTCTTCACATTATTGAACAAAGCACTATTTACGAGTGAAAGAAATCTTTAGAACTCTTTTCAACATATAAGAAAATTTGTTAGTACTTTACATAGTTTTAAAATATTGCTTATTCATCTGGATTAGGCCTGTCAATTCGGATCAACAGTTTATTATGTTGAACCCAAACAGTTCAGTTCAGTTCAGTTTAACGACAATCAGTTCAGTTCAGTGATAACAGTTCAGTTCAATTCAGTTCGACCAAGTTCAGTTCAGTTCAGTTCAGTTTTGGACGGATTGAAACAGTTCAGTTTAGTACAGTTCAGTTCAATCAGTTAAAACGAAGTTCAGTTCAGTTCAGTCAGTTTGGTTGGTATCGGTTCAGTTCAATTCAGTTTAAAACGAATTCAGTTCAGTTCAGTCAGTTTTGGTTGGTATCGGGTCAGTTCAATTCAGTAAAACGAAGTTCAGTTCAGTTCAGTTCAGTTTTTGTTGGTATCGTTCAGTTCAATTCAGTTAAAACGAAGTTTAGTTCAGTTCAGTTTGGTTGTATCGGTTCAGTTCAATTCAGTAAGACGTTATTCAATTCAATCCATTCAGTTTGGGTTTTTTCGCGTTCAGATCAATCGCTTGTACTAATATTTAGTTCAGTTTGGTTTCGGTTTTGATCGGTTTCAGTTCAGTTCAATTCAGTAAGTTGAGATTCTGTTCAATTCATTTTGGATGATATTAGTTTAGTACAATTCAATAAACCATAATTCAGTTCAACTCAATTCAATTCGAATTTGGTTGATTTCAATTGAGTTCAATTCAGTTTGGTTGTTTTTATGTTGTTCTGTTGAATTCAGTTGAGTTGGAATTGGGATTGGTTCGGGTTGGTTGGAGTATTTCAAGTTAGCTCATTATTGAACCAAGATCCAGATCAATTTGATATCGATTTCGGTTCAGTTCAATTCAGTTAGTTGAGATTTAGTTCAATTCATTTTGGATGAATTAGTTTAGTACAATTCTTATAAACCATAATTCAATTCAACCAATTCAATTCGAATTTGGTTGATATCGATTGAGTTCAATTCGTTTGTTTGATTTATCGATTGAGCTCAATTCCGTTTGGTTTTTATGTTGGTTCGGTTCAAATCAGTTGAGTTGGAATTGGATTGATTCGAGTTGGTTGATAGCGTTTCAGATAGCTCACTTAATTTAACCAAGATCCAGATCAATTTGATTTATAGTTATTTAGTACAATATTGTTTCCAATTTGGTCTAAATAGCTCGAGTTGGTTTACGATGTTGTCGATCATGAATTTATAGACGATGAGAATTATAAAAGGTGAAACCTTCACATTAAGTTCTATGGATGTCTAAGTTGTGAGCCACATGACATCAAATTCGACTAACAAAATCAATCTAAGTTAATAATAGATTCAAAATCACCTCAAAGTCAATTAATAGATCATAATATAATATGTTACACACTCAACTTCATCTAAATCAATAGATAATTACAATAACAACAATAATATGTTATATATTAGATAATTACGTATTTCAACTTGAAAAATCGATCATAATTAAATATATCATAACATAACATGCTATTATTTCATTTGATAAATCAACTCATGAATTATTTCAAGTTTATCTTTTTTAGGTGTAATTTATAGACTTTTAAATTTCATTATAGAATTATATAAATAAAATAAATAACATATAATATTGATTAATCAAATAATAGTTGCATAATTTAAATAAATTATTTGCATAAATTTTAGAAATACAAAGAAACAAGTTTACCTTTATACTAAGAAGTTTATTTAGAAATCAATAAAGTCAATTAATTACTCATATTATTTAAAAAGAAAATTTTTATTTCTATAAAAAAAAAAACAAGTAAATTCTATTGGTTCACAACACCAATACACGGATTGCCAAATTGGCAAAAGGCATGTTAAATCAAAAAACCTTCATTTTGAAATCATTGATCTTAACCATTAATTAAACATATTTAATATCAACCATTAGATCTACAAAATTTAATCTAAACCGTTGATAGTTTAACTTGCAAGTTGCAACTTGCAACAACAATACTTATATATACTTTATCAACTTGCAACAACAATACTTATATATACTGTTCATAGTATGAGCAAATTTTCAATAATTGATTCATCAAAGTGTTATAAGAATAACAATGGAAATATGTATTACGTAATATACGAGAACTCATATATACTTTATCATGTTTATGTGTCATTAGTTTATTACCCATTAACCTTAACATTATTCCTCATATCAAATTCAATTTACATATTTATCAATTACATTACATCTATCTCAAAATCTCTCTTCAAAAAAATAAAATAATGTCTATCTCAAAATCTCAACAAATTACTTATATCTTAAATAATAATCAAGTGTAAAATTATCTAATTAATAAAGTGTAAAATTCTCTAAATTATTTATTTGTGTTTATTTAGTTCAATAATTTAGTTTCTATGTTTTATCATTAATCGTAGTTCAGTTTTAGTCTATTTAGTTTTAGCTTATACTTTATTATGTTCAGTTAATTTTAGTTTCAGTTAAGTCTATGTTCATGAGATTACGTCAGTTAAGTTCTAGTTTCAGTATTTCAATCGTCAAGTTCAGTTAAGTTCAAGTTTCAGTTTGATTACGGTTCAGTTAAGTTCAGTTCATTAATCTCATTCAATTAGTTCAGTTTCGTTAATTCAGTTCAGTTTAATTTCAGTTCATGTTAATTTCAGTTCAGTTAATTTCATTAGTTTCAGTTTTAATTCAGTTCAGTTAATTTCAGTTTCAGTTTATTTTAACAATTAATTTCAGTTTTCAAACATTATCGTAGTTTCAGTTTGTTCAGTTCAGTTACAGTTCAGTTTCAGTTTATATTATCAGTTAAATTTCTGTTTCATTTGACTCAGTTCAGTTAAGTTCAGTTACAGTTCATTTCAGTTCAGTTAATTCAGTTATATATGCAGTTTATTCAGTTAAATAATCAGCTTGATAACCAAATTGACAGCCCTAATCTGGATGAATATACTATTAATATTCAATAAATTCATTTCATCATTTTTACTCCACATTTATGTGCAAAAAAGATATTTTTAGACAAACAAAAAATGTAAAATGTATTGATAAATATGTAAAGTTAAAATGCGATGCAGAAAAGATACCAAGGTATATTGATCACATTCAATTATCACCAATGGGGACCTACAATAATTGAATTCTTCTATTTAAATCAGAGAAATTAAAAGTAGCTGAACAAATAATACATGCTTRTGATTTTTGGTAATTATAATTTCAGATTGAGTAATTCTCAGATGACTCCCTGTTTTCCTTGAATAGTTACAAAACTGCCAAGTATAATCGGTTTTTTTTATTTTTTTTTTGGTAAATTGCCAAGTATACACCAGAATGTCAACACGGGAAATGATGCAAGTTATACTAAAATTAATTAATTAATTAATTAATTTAACAGAGGAAGCATTTTGATACAATAATTATGTTTATCTTTGGCAGCTGTTGATACACTAACAGCAATCGAAAAAAATCAGAAAAATTTCGCAGATTCCATCCTAGCCAAAGCAAAGGACATCTGTGCAAAGCATGGGGTATGCATTTTTATATACTCAATGATTCTTGCATTTCTTTGTAGTTTTGATATTAATTCATTTGACATGCACATCAAATTAAAATCATCATGGAAGATCTATAGTTTTCTTAGGGAAATGCGGCTTTGATTCAGGGCGGGTTCGGTAGCTTTTTTATGTAGCTTTTAGCGTTCTGACTAGATTAAAAAGCTACTTGGTTAATTTTATTATTGTTCGGCAAGGTAGCGTTTTGAGTAGCTTTTAGCGTTAAACGCTAGCTTTCTCAAACTCTAGTAGGAGTAGCGTTTTAGCTTTTCTTTTAAGTTAGGATAAAAAGCTACTTGGTAATTAATTTTCTTCTATTATAAATACAACCGCTACTTCTGCCGAACACTCATATTAACAATTTTAGTTTCGTCCGCTACCCGCTACTTCCAACGCTACTTACTAGCTTTTAAGCTACCCGCTACTTATACCGCTAAAAGCTACTTCAAACGCTATCATTGCCGAACACGCCCTCAACCTTTCATATACATGTATACATTCTGTATGCCTTCTTGTTAGTGGTTGTGGCTATCTTTCATGAAAATTACCAATACTGAGTCTTACAAGAAAATGATAGTAGCTTACTTTACATGATGCTGATTACTTTACATGATGCAGGTTGAGGCTGAGGCAATCTCCATGGTGGGCAATCCGAAAGATGCGATATGTGATGCTGCAGCAAAACACAATTGTACATTACTTGTTTTGGGCAGCCGTAGTCGGGCAGCCATTGGGAGGTTTGTTTTAGTCATTCATCTTCTAGTAGTTGTATGTATTATATGCTTGTAAATGTCTATTCCTTTCTCTTTTCTTTTCGACGTTCAGTATACTAGCAGCAATAATACTAGTTTGTTATACTAATGGGAGGTTTATATGGAGACCTGCAGTAACCGTGAATGTAAATAGTAATGGTCTTAAGCAGACTTAGCAGAGTAGGTTGAACTATCATCTAACTAAACATCAGAGACTATGGATAATTCCTTAATTAGAGATGAAATAAAAAAAAACACTGGCACACTGCCAAACATGCGAGCACTTCCCAACCAACATAACACAGAAGTCTACAACTACTGCAAGATGTAAGGTCATACAATGGCCTTTTGTAACTTGAAGTTTAAGAGTCCCAAGGATTTTACCTTTGATGTGTCCCCTGACTTTTCTCTTTAGCCTTCAAGAGGCTGCCGAAGCAGGATCATTCGTTGACTTGACACTGGATACAATAGGGTAGAGTTTGCAAAGACTGGTATCCCGCAAAAGTTCCCCTAATTTATCCTTGAAACACAGAAGAAGAATTTAAGTTTACTATGAAATAATGTTTGAGACAGCATCTTGATAGAACCTAAACGATGTCTCGCAGAGCAAGGACATGATAGTAGACAGCTGAAAGAATATTGTGTTTCACTACAACATGATTTTTAAACAACAAAGTACATGAAAAACACTGATTGATTCGCCTATTCATATGTTCCTTGCAGAACTTTCCTTGGAAGTGTGAGCAACCACTGTGTTCATCATGCAAAGTGCCCTGTTCTTGTCGTGAAGTCTGAGCTACCATTACGTTCACCTTAATAAATGTTGTTGTGCGAGCAAGTTATGCTAAATATTGCTGTTATTGTAATTTGTAAATATATTATGTTTTACCAGCCCATTAGGTAAATAATGCTGGTGTTACAGAAAGAGGATTGGTGGTGTCAAAGAGTTGATTTTCCAGTAAAACCAACTGTTTCTAATATGTACAACTCCTTTTCACCTTCTTTGTAGAAGAATGCGGGGTTTATATATCTATGTGGTCAAGTGGTTATGCAGTGAATCATGTGATTAATTGGTGGTGTTTCCATTGGTTGGCTACTATTGTACTATGCAGCATGCTTGTTATGGATCTCATTGCCCAACCAGCTCCTGCCGATTAAGCTTGTTCCACTATACATCGATCCAACCCACAACCGATATAACGCTATTACCCACTACTGGGGTGGCCATTGACTGAGTCCAAGTAATGTAGCCTCTTTTTAGGCCTCATTGATCAGGCCTAGTCTTGTCCTTGGCTCCAAGCATTGCACTGCATGGGCTGAGTAGCTGAGGTTTGATGAGTATATGCCATGGGTAGGTTTTCGATTCGTTTCCTGTATACTTCAGTCCATGTTGGTTCCTAAACCACTTAGCCCACTATCATACCAGCCAAACACAGTACAAACCAGCTGCCTTTTCTAGCCCTCCCMCYCCMMCCCCACCACCACCACCACCACCACACACATACAGACATACCACACATGCAGTCAAACAAGTTACAAAGTTAGTTTGACTTGAGGTTGAGTTGATAAATTGCAATTTTACAAATTATGTAGTATTAGTCTATATTTGGTTTGGAGTAACAATTCAATTACAGAACTAAAAACATCATAGGTAAGTTATTGCTACTAGAGTAGTAGGAGTCATTAGCAAAAACAGTTGCTGTCACTCTGTACTGGTTGTTGTGCGGCCTTTAGTTCCACTCTCTAGTCATGGACATCATGTATCTTGTTATTCATGTTAGCCAAGTATAAAGTACATCGGCTCAAAAGTGCAGTTATAATAATTTTATCACTATCTAACATATCTTGAGAGTTTATAACATAGAAAGGTACCATTTCTTGTGGGATCTTCCATCTGATTTCAAGAGAGGTGAAATTCCTGTACTGCTTTCTAGATTGCGACCTGTGACAGTGTGACTGCACATGCTTACATCAATGAAAGGAAAGCATAAGCTTCATAGATCAAAGAACAGTTCAGCATTGCAGACTTCCTGCATAGATAAGGAAGCTCAATCCAGTGATGAACTACATAAACAAAACGACTCTTATTATCATATTTATATCAAAAATGAGTCCGTACTCAGTACACAACATTTAAAATCCATCACCGCAACAACAATTAGAGTTAATACTTGTATATTATTGCATCAGATTTGCACACAGACATAAAGAAATCTGTCCAATTTCCAAGCACAAAATGTAATGCAAGCAACGGGGAATTGCATGTGTGTTTCTGGAAGTGTCACAAATTAGAACAAACTTTAGTGCTTAGTAATACGGCAATACTCCAAGTTCAATAAAGTATAAGTGTTAATATAATGATGGAATCGCCATGCCATGAATTACTGATTTGCTTCCAGATGAGCACCAACAGAACACTGCTTTAGGCGAACTCTACGGATACTTCATCCTTCCTCCATAATAGACTTCATCAACATCAACAGTAGAATGTAAATCAAATTACCGTTTTACCAGAACGAAAGCATGTATATGTAACTAGCATTAAATGCAAGAACCAAATGATCAAGCTTGAAAATTATACTTCTTCCGTATCAAATTAATTACAACAAATTAAGTTTTACGTATTTCGAGATTGAAAATTAACAATGTAAACTAGTAAATTATTCAAAATAATTTCAACACAATGAAAAATGATATTATAGCKTAATTTTGTTAAAATTATTTTGATTAATTTACTCATTTACATTGTTAAATTTAATTTGTTGCAATTAAYTCGACACGAAGGAAGTATATGATTCCCTTGACTTGGGGAACTCTGCAATGCGTAAAGAAACTTCAACAGCTTACAAGCATTAGTGTATTATGAACTCTGCAATGAAAGGATGATAAATCACTCCAGCCTCTTATGTTTTTTTTACCATCTACAAGTGCTAAAACAAATTGACACAACAGGACAACACACAGGTGCTCAAGTCATGGAACTAATTGATCAATTTTTTTGAAATTGCTATTCGCATATATCAACTATTAGTCTATTAGCATACACTTTCCGTTTGGGATATATAAATCCTTCAATAAACATGCAATAGATTGTGCACAATTTTATTTTTTTTAAAGGTAAGTAAGTAGATTAAGCAAAGCAAACATACAACCTAAGATTGTGCACAATTTCATATGAAGTTTTTTTTATAAAAACAGTCATGCTTGGATCCTCCATGTCCCTGTGTTCGAGGTAACCGAGAGTCCAGGATGTTGATTTTGTGGTTAAGGTAAGGAGTTTCTCACGTATAAGAACCACCATAGCACCGTAATAGCGGCATGCTAATGAACAAGATTAGACAGACCCCCACAGACCTATATCATGTCCATTTCAACGTCAATTATGCTCCAACCTAACATCATTGACAAACAAGCAAAGAGACGAAATACACCTCACACAATCAAACAACTTTATTAACTTTGTCTCAAAGTCATGGTTTCATACAATGTGAGCCTGAAAACGAGATTAATGAAAAGGCCTGAAAATGAGATTAATGAAAAGGCCTTAGCAAACCTTTTTTTTTTTTTTTTTTTTTTTACATTGAAATAGCAAACATGTTCAAGAGAAAATTAAACTATTAAGAATATCTGAGCAAGTATTAAGTATATGCGGCCAATCGCTCATCTGTCAGTATCATCATACATAAATTTAATTGTTAGCGGAAAGAATCACGAAATGGAGGGTTAGACTTTTCCATCAAGGGAATTTTGATAAGTTCAGGTCAAAGTCAATAATCAATTCATGTCTCCGGCTGACCTATTCAATGTCATTATGTTCTGCCTCTATTTCATCCCCTGCATTTGGCATGCTTATTTTAACCTCACATATCAGTTCATCTTCTATTCCTCTTGTATAATCTGAACTAGTGATTGAAATATTTCTGAAGTGATAATTTATTTCTTTTTCATTTGGATAGTTAAGAACAAACAATTCAACYCAATGGCTACCACCATACTAGAAATCATAGTCACTCCAATCACTGAACTTGCAAAGCTCTTGGTTGTTCCCCTTCAGCATCAAGTTGGTTACCTTGTGAAATTTCAGAACAACSTTGAAAATCTTCGAAGTAAAATAGCTGAGCTTCAGATAACAAGGGAGTCAGCAAGATGTACCACTGATGAAGCTCTCCGCAGAGGAGAGGTTGCAACTCAAGATATAGAACAATGGCTGAAAAGGGCGGAGATGATGGTGATTGACGTGCACACGCTTTTAGCTGCATTGGAAGAGGGGAATATGGGGAATTCCAAGATGTGCTGCACAAATGTGCACAAGCGTTATAAATCAAGTAAGGAAGCAATGAAGTTGATCAGAATCATTAATCACCTAAATAGTAGTGTTCATCAGATTCCAGTTTCTCGGCCAGCACCACCACCCAGCATAGAAATGATGCCCGTGGGTGACTTTGAAGCTTATGATTCCACTAGAGTAGCTTTCGGGAAAATCATTGAGGCATTGAAGCATGATGATAACAAAATTRTCGGGGTGTATGGAATGGGTGGTGTGGGGAAGACCTCACTAATCAAAGAAGTGGCAAAGTACACCAAGATCAGGAATATGTTTGATGAGGTTGTTATCGCTACTGTGTCTAGGAATCCTGATATGAGAAAAATCCAGAAAGAGATTGCAGAAGGTTTGGGATTAATGTTGATGGAGGAATCCGAACACCCGAGGTCCTTGAGGCTGGCTGAAAGAATGAAGCAAGAAAGCCGGAAATTTATAATTCTTGATGATGTATGGGAGAGATTGGACTTGTCTCAGGTAGGAATTTCTTCAGGCAAGTATGTAAATAACTGTATAATTGCAATAACAACTAGAAACTTAGATGTGTGCAGTGAGATGTATTGTGATAAAAGTATTATGATTGACCCCCTCTCTGAAAAAAATTCATGGGATCTATTTAAGAAGATTGTAGGAGATTCTGTGGACTCACCTGAAATAAACAGTTCTGCAAATGAAGTTGTAAGGGAATGTGGAGGATTACCAATAGCATTGGTGACACTTGGAAGGGTATTAAGGAACAAAGAGCCAAGATTCTGGGATGATGCAGCATATGAGTTGCGGCAATCCAGACCATTGAACATCAAAGGGATGCATGAAAAGGTTTTTTCATGCCTGAAGCTGAGTTTTGATGAGTTTCAAAATGAAGAGTCACAAATGTGCTTTCTGTATTGTGCTCTCTTTCCTGAAGATTATGATGTTCATGTTGAAGACCTTTTGAGGTATGGAGTTGGTGAAAGACTGTTTTCTGATGCTATAACTCTGGATCAGGCAAGGAACAGGGCCCATTCTATCATTAGCAACCTAAAAGCCTCTTGCCTATTGCTGCGTAACAGTAATCAAGAGTGTGTAAAAATGCATGATGTCTTCCGCGATTTAGCCATATCAATAGCTACCACTGATGACTACAGCTTCATGGTAAAGGCGAGTTCCGGGTTGAAGGAGTGGCCCAGCAACTTAAAGTTACAATATGTTATGAGGATGTCATTGATCCATAATGAATTTAAAGAGTTCAATGGACAAGGAGAATACCCAGAGCTCATATTATTGTTGCTGCAGAATAACAAATCATTGAAGGCTATTTCTGACGAGTTTTTTGCAGGAATGAAAGCACTCCAGGTACTTGACCTTAGCAATATCCCAAATCTGGTGACATTACCCACCTCAATATCTTCTCTCACAAACTTAAAAACTCTTTGTATGGATAATAACAACCTTAGAGACGTATCTCCTCTTGGAGAGTTGAAATCAATAGAAATCCTTAGCCTGCGAAAGTCTTCATTTGTGAGATTTCCAGAGGAGATAAGGAGATTAACGACTCTTCGTCTACTAGACATAAGCGACTCCCAAGTTGGTGTGGTTCCGACTAAGGTGTTTTCACACCTCTTACGTCTGGAAGAACTTTACATGGGAGGCAGCTACAATGGTTGGGAGTTGAGTGAAACATGCGGCAAAGTAAAGGCTACTCTGGCAGAGTTACTTTCTCTGGAGCACATCAATACCCTACATATTGATATAGGCAATCATACTTGTCTAACTGAAGAGATAACCAATTGCCAGCCAAGTTTAAAGAAATATCAAGTGCATATTGGAGGTAAAGTTAGCTCCTTACTGACTACGTATGCAACAAGCATGTGCTTCAATATACCAGATGACTATGAAGTACCCAAGTCTTTGGTGAACTGGCTGAAGAGCTTTCTACACACAACAATGCAGCTATCTATCCTGAATTGGAAAGATCTCTCAAGTCTTGAAGATTTTCATCCAGATTGTTTCCGAGTGCTAAAGCATCTCCATATTCAAGATTGTCCTATTCAAACATGTTTTTCATCTACCTTGTTCAGAAAATTTCAAGGTTTGCAAGAGCTTCAGGTTTGGTCTTGCTCAAAACTAGATTCATTGTTCCTTTTCAATGAAGGTGCTCCCCAAAATAATGTGCTTAGTACACTCTTAACCATGCATGTCAAAGATGCTCCTAATTTGACAGATCTATGGAGAGGTGCCGTTCCATCTAAAAGTTTTCAGAACTTGAAAAGTTTGAAAGTTGAATTGTGTGTGAAGATAAAGGTTCTCTTCCCGTTAGCTATTGCAACAATGCTAGATCAATTGCAATTTTTAGAGATATCAAACTGTGATGTTTTGGAAGCTTTAATCTGCAACATTGGGGCTCATGAGGTACCCATGGACACACAGTCAGCGCAAGAGCCTATTAACAGCACAAGGGTGGGGTTAACAAATTTAAATGACCAGAAGCTATTTCCGAACCTGCAGTCATTAAAGCTTAGATGTTTGCAAAACATCAGAAGTCTCACCCAAACTAGGTTCCTTGAATTTCCCAAACTGGAACATCTGACTGTTCTATCATGTCCGTGTCTCAAGCTTTGCCTAGGGACCAACAGCTTGCGGGAAATGATTCAGATCAAAGCAGAAAGACAATGGTTTGAAAAGATTGAATTTGATGACGATGAAACAAAAGAATCATTGCAAAACTGCTTTACAGGTAAATTACTTTGTGCTGGCTTTCAATAGAAATTTCAAATTCTATGAATTGTATTTCTACAGAAATTTGTAGCAACTGTCTCAAGTACACATGACAACATGCAGATATAAGCAATTAAGCACGTGAACTTATGAAGCATTGGAGCAACAAGAAACTAAAAGCCAAAAGCATCATCAAATGAGCTTACTATTTCCAAGGTTAGTCTGAGAAGGTTGTTATTAAATACCTTAGTATAAGTCCTGAAAATTAATTACACGCCCTCTCTTGCTATTTTTATTCTGTTACAACATTATCTTACTTTTACTCTCAACTTCTATACCAAAACTACATAAACTATATTTTCTTGCTACCACCTATAAGTGATATTCATTACCAGCTTTTATTAACACAAAAAATTAAACCTTCATGCCAAACCAAGGTGTGAAAGTTAACAAAACTTTATGAAAGTAACTACTGTACAACAAACAGTTAGCAAAATGAGCACCAATTGATTGACGATACCAAGAAGGGAGGAAAATGAATCTCTCCCTCTCCCTCCCCTTCCCTCCCCAACATGTTATCTAAACAAGGGAGCTTGTCTCCCTCCTTTTCCCTTCCTTCCATTTTATATTATTCAAATATAGCGTAAAAGAGGAGAGAAACTGGATCTCTCCCTCTCTCCCATCTTTATCTCAACATATTATCCAAACAACGGAGTTTGTCTCCCTCCCTTTTCCTTCCCCTTCTCCTTTTTTTCCATTTTATGTTATCCCGTGTAAATGCTCCAAGGTTTATAATTACTCTTAGCCCAATTCAACAATTGCAACACACTATCCACAAAACTCATCAGATTTTGCAGTAGATCAAGAGCGACAGCAACATTCACATAACATCATTTATGTAATCAGCCAATTGCATAACCAAAAAAACCATAAACCCAATAATAACAGACCATGATAGAATATTCAATTGCTCAATCCTACAACAGTTGAAAAACAATGTGAAAGAAATCACCAAAATTGAATGCAATTCAAGAAATAAAAACACTAAAAATTTAGACAAATAAGCAATCAATTAATCAGTTCAAAAAATAGATARAACTGCGGAAGTAAGGAAACAAATCAACCAAAGATTTTCTGGTGTGCCTCAGCACTCAAGAGTCAAGAGTAGTTGGCTCAATGAATTTGTATGCCCTAAACTCAATGTACGCCTTGCTTGAACTCGCTAACAAACGATGTTAGGGCCATAAATCCAACTTCATTTGAGCAATTTACATGGACTTGCAACTTACAAAACTCACAACAAAGTACGGAGTATTTACTAACAACTAAGGGCATCTGGGTTCAGAGGGGTTTGTAGGTAATGTGGAAGGTTTGAAAAACAAACCTCTTATTGTTGGAAATATTTTAGAGGTTTGAAAGTTCAGAGAGGTTTGTATAGGTGAGGTGGAATTTTAGGTGGGGTATGAAGTGTAAAATAAAAAGGGAAATAAAATAAAGTTAGGTAGAAGTTAGGAAATCAATCAATCAATCAATCAATCATAGCCTTAATCCCATATGTGGGGTCGGCTAACATGAACCAAATGTGATTATTCCGGGAGGTCATCCACATAAATTTTCCTCCTCCACTCCCTCCGATCGAGAGCCTCACTCTCTTGCAAATCCAACTGCTTCAGATCTTTTCTAACTCYTTCCCACCAAGTCATTTTTGGTCTCCCTCTATCTCGTTTAAAATCCCCTTGATCCCACTCTTCCACTCTTCGTACCGGTGCCCCCTGAGGTCTCCGTCTTACATGCCCAAACCAACGCAAGCGGTTTTCCCTTAACTTGCTTGTAATATCTGCAACATCAACTTTCTGGCGGATAACTTCATTTCTTAATCGATCTCGTAGAGTGTTCCCGCACATCCATCTTAACATCCGCATCTCGGTGACCCCAACCTTTTGAAAATGCTCTTTCTTGGAGGCCCAACATTCCGTACCATAAAGCAAAACTGGTCTTATAGCAGTCCTGTAAAATTTTCCCTTCAGCTTTAAAGGGATGYTTCGATCGCATAACACTCCTGTAGCCGCTCTCCATTTAACCCACCCTGACTTAATCCTATGAGCCACATCTTGGTCAATATCCCCATTCTGTTAGATGATTGACCCAAGATACTTAAAGCAATCACTCATGGTCAAGTCCTTTCCGTCCAACCTCACCACTCTATCATTGGTCCCCACTTGAGACCTAAATCGACATTTCAAATACTCAGTCTTGCTCCGACTTAGCTTAAATCCTCGAGATTCCAACCTTTGTCTCCATTGCTCCAACTTGGCATTAACCCCAGTTCTAGTTTCATCCACCAATACAATATCATCCGCAAATAACATACACCATGGTACCTCCTCTTGGATTGGCCTTGTCACTTCATCTATAACCAATGCAAAAAGGAAAGGGCTCAATGCCGACCTTTGATGCAAACCAATCGTTATAGGGAAGTCCTTTGTCAATCCATCACAAGTCCTAACATTTGTTGACACACCCCGATACATGTCCTTAACTAGGTCAATGTACCTCCGGGGAATACCTTTTTTCAACATTGCCCACCAAAGTACATCTCTTGGTACTTTGTCATAAGCCTTTTCTAGATCGATAAAGACCATATGGAGGTCCTTCTTCCTCGCCCTATAAAACTCCATCATTTGTCTTATCAAATGAATTGCTTCTATTGTAGATCGCCCAGGCATAAAACCAAACTGGTTTTCGGATATGCTAGTGCATGCCCTTAACCATTGTTCTATTACCCGTTCCCACAACTTCATAGTGTGACTTATAAGCTTTATTCCTCAGTAGTTAGCGCAATCCTGAGCATCTCCTTTGTTCTTATAAATTGGGACCAAGGTDCTCTTTCGCCAATCTTGAGGGATCCTCGAAGTCTTCCATATCTTGTTAAACAACTCCGTTAACCAATAAAAAGGAAATAAAAAGGAAAATAAAATATTAGGTCCCACCAACAAACCTTCAAAAGGTTTGAAATATTGTTGTAGAGGGGTTTGTTATGAGACGAGTTTGTATATTGTTGATATGGCAAGAGTTCAAACCTCTTAAAGGTTTGAAGTATTGTGGATGCCCTAAGTAAGTGACAACGAAATTCCTAATTAAATAAAAGGAATTTTTGGGATAAATACCTAGGTTTAAAAAAATTTGAAAATAAATACCTAGTTTCAGATTTATTTTACTTAAATACGTAGGTTTGCAAATTTTTTAGTTGATCGATACCTAGTGCTTTATTCCCGTCCAAAAATTAGCGATGTTTGTGTGAAATGACCGTTTTACCCCTTATTTTCTTTTTCTTCTTTTTCCTTTTATTTATCTGCTACTTCCTCAACTTCATCACTCATCTCACCCCTCATCGTCATCTCCCTCACTCTCACCTCCCACCACCACCGCGTGAACCAGCCACCACCACCACCCCTCTCCCTCACTCATCGTTCTTCGCACTGCCCTTACCTTCGTCGCGTCTCTCCTCAACATCATCATCATCATCATCAACGACATCAACATCATCAGCCCACATCATCATCATCATCAACAACAAAACAACACCAATAGTCGTCTCTCCTCTCGCGAACCAAAACAACAACCGTTTTTTCAGGTTTAATTTTTCGTTTTTTTGKGGTTTAAGTTTCGATTTTTGGGGTTWAATTTCCATTTTTGGGTTTGATTTTCGTTTTCTTTGGTTAAATTTTCGATTTTTTTGGTTTAATTTTCCTTTTTTTGGTTTAATTTTTTCGTTTTTTGGGGTTAATTTTTCGATTTTTTTGGTTTAACTCTTGATTATCTTGGTTTGATTATCGTTTTTTGGGGGTTAATTTTTTCATTTTTTGGGTTAATWTTTKATTATTTTTGTTTGATTATCGTTTTTTGTGGGTATAATTTTCGTTTTTCTTGGTTGGTTATTTGGTAGATGGGGTTTATTTGGTTTAATTATGATTTTTGGTGGTGGATGGTGGGGGATGGTGTGGCGGTGGTGGTGGTAGATGGGGTGATTGTGGTGGAAGTGCTGGTGGATGGGGTGGCAATGGAGGAAGTTTGGTATGGAGAAAGGGAATTGCAGGTGGGGCCAACTATTTTTAACACTTTCTGTTAGAATTTGACAGAAATCTAAGGTTAGATACCGATTGTCAATAAAAATTACGAAAAAAATTTCAAACCTAGGTATTTATCCCCAAAAAATCGGGATAAATACCTAGTTTCGGGACGCTTTTGAAAATAAATACCTAATTTTCAGTTTATTTTACTTAAATACCTAGTTTCGTCATTTCCTTTACAAATCGGTACCTAGTAACAGATTTCTACAAAAACTTAACCCCATTTGTGTGAAAAGACCATTTTGCCCCCTCCTTTTTCTTTTTTCTTTTTTCTTTTTCCTCCTTCCTTTTCCTCTTCATTGCTTCTCCCTGCCAACCTCCTTCATCCCTCCATTATCATCCTCCATTTTCTTTCTCCTCTCATCCCATGCCAACCTCCATTACCAACACACAACCATATTAACACTCACATTACACATCAATAAAACACTAATTAAACACTAATTTCATATTTAAGTAACTTTCCTTATTAACAATCATGTCCACAAGATCACACATGATCAGTCAACAAACAATCACTCCCAAACAACAAGGCAGTAGTATACATTACATCATAAATCAGCATCATAATCATATTACACATTAAACTAAACACCACAAAACACAACCAATTAAAACCAACATAATCAAAATTCAACAAAACATGGAGAGAGAAAGCAACCTGGAACCAAATTTTGAGATAAAAAGTAGTGCAATCGTGACCAGCAGCATTAAGAAGCCTCAAAGCGACGCTACAATCTACGCCACCACTAACAACAACAACTACCTTAAGACGCTTACCGGGCATCGAACAAGACATGTAAGGCTCAGCTAGGGGTGCTTATCGAGCGAGCCGATCGCGARCAGGGTATAACTCGACTCGACTCGTTAAAAATTTACACCTGCTCGACTCGACTCGTTACTCGTCAAGCTCGATAAGATTCTGCTCGACTCGTGATCGTTAATTTTTTACCCTGCTCGACTCGAACTCGACTCGGCTCGAAACTCGTTTCAAAATCATATTTTCAAGTTAAAAACTCGACTCGACTCGAAAGCTCGACTCGACTCGTGAACTCGACTCGTGAACTCGACTCGAGCTCGTCAATTAAGCATACAAATAAACATTTCTAAAAATACACATCCTCTCAATACCCCACCCGTCTTCTTCTTTGAACCTAACACAAGTCTACAATCTTATCAAACACCTCAATACAAGTTTTCAACAACAAGAAATACAAATTGCTCAAATGCTCATAACAAACACAAATACACTAGAACACAAGAATATTATCCCATAAACAACACAAATTAATACAAGTCTTCAACAACAATTTTAACTTCACTTCAAGTCTTCAATCTACACTTGAAAATCTTCGTTCATCACTTCATCTTACCAAGCCTAGAGATTTGGAAGGATGATTTCTTTTGGTTATCTTCAATATTATTCTACAAAGTCATAATATAATAAGAACATTAGAATATTATAAGTAATGAAATGAAAAAAAAACATAATAATTTTTTCTAACCTTGTTCTTTCCTTTACGCCATAAAGAGCTCTACACCAATCTTCACCACAAATCAACATTTGGACGGTTTCCGGAGTAAGTCTAGCTCTTTATGGGTCAATGATACGACTCCCCGCATAAATGTAGCCTCCAACTACTAGTCTCATTTTACGTTACACGGACCGCTAAGATGTCCACGCCACTCTAGATATGACTCTACACTTCATTGACTTTTCTTTCCACCATTCAATAGGATCAACTTATTCCTTCTTCCATATAATAGCACCCTTCATCTAAAAATCATCAACTTCGATTTTGAACATTAATATTTTCCGACATTCTAGCCGCTCTTATGAGATCAAATATTCAGGATTACCTTGTCCACCAAGCGATGGAGCATTCAAAGTACTTCCACTTTCACCACTTGTTCTTTATTAGGAGGATAATACAACGAACATACTCATCATAAAGTTATCAATGTCTCCTTAACTTACGCACATTCTCTCTTACCTCTTCGGAGGAAACATGCGCTCAATGATATTCTATGGCATTCAATTTATGCGAGGATCTAACAAGTTCCCATAGCCATAAGTAAATTACATTTCCCCAATCTGTCAAATCTTCTTTCATGTTTCTTTTCCATTTTTAACAAAACATCTTCCGAATTAGAATTTGCATCCAACATCACTTTAATCTTGAAACCACACTAGAAAATCTATTTGAAGTTGGATACTCCGATCTCGGATATGATATTCGGACTCACTAAAACACTTCAAAAGCTCATTCAATTTCTCTATTTTCAACCAATCATCACCACGCTAGGACAACATACATAATCTTTATCCTCTAAAGCAAGTCTAGCAAATACCTCTTTGAACTTAATCGCGCAAGACAACCATGTACATACGTTGTTATTCATCTAGTTTCGCACTCAGAACCAATTTCTTTCTTTAGAGTTGAATGTGGTTGACAATGTCCACAAACATTTAGCATTCGAGCCTTCACTATCATTGAAGGTAGTCCACGGAGTCATGACATTCTTTATGATCGACTTCACTTCTGTTAGCCATGTTGAACCATGATGTTCAAGATATGAGCACAACAACGAACATGAAACACTTCCTCAAACAATACTTTGGTCAATGAGAAAGCTCCTTAAGATAGTTAAGCAAGAGTCATTTGCCGTTGCATTGTCAACCGAATTGTGAAAACTAGCAAAAATTGAGAGACAAAAAATTATAAATCCACACATTTAAATACACAAATTAATCTAAGAATCCACACAGAAATAAAAAAATAGAGCGCTACTTACTTATTTTCATTTCCCACTTCTTCAAGCACTTAAATAAACAATTAGCTATGTCTTCTCCCTTTCGAGGAGGTGGTAGGTGTACAAAGCTCAAAATCCGCTTTGGGGTTTCCATGTTGATCAACATAGTGAGCAATGACAACCTGTATCATTTTTTGTGGCTTTGACGCACAAATCAGTGGTCAACGATATCTTCTCAATATTCTTTAAGACATCCTTTAACTTTTCTTTTCACTCTCATAAGTTTTGAAGCATCTTGTCTTATAGGTGACGAACACTCCTTTCCATTCGTGGAATTCCTCTTTTCAACATCAAGTTAAAACCCTCTTCTTCACCAATCGTGAAAGGTTTTTCATGCATGACATCCATGTGCAATCTTCTATACTATCATCTAATCCAAGTGACCATCATGTAAAGCACTAACAAAGCATGAACAAGGAGTGTGATTTAGATGGTAGAAGTTAGTCATTTTGTTGTTTTAGGTTCGCCTTTTTTTTATGACCACTTGTTAGGTGACGCTTGTAATGAGTAGTTACTACAGATTCAAGCAAGATAATAAAATATTGCAATGCTACATTTACCTTCATTTGTTATTACTTTGATAGGATCGGTTAAGTCTTCCAAACCTCGAATTGTCTTTCCTCTTGAAAGGACCATATTTGGTGCACATCATCACGTCTTCTTCGTTATCATTTGCATCTTTATCTCCGTTCTTCTTGCTCCACCCCTTCCTCCACATCCTCAAGTCTTCAACATTTTGCATATTCATCATTATAATTCCATAGAATCCTCAAACAATAGGTGGTACATTGGAGAAGGTTCATTTGTAGAGTCTTTCTCCATATTAGAAAGTCATTACTGCATGCAAATATTATACATTTTCTCCAAATTAAACACGGATTATCACAAAATCAACACTTAAATTAGTGCAGCAATCAGAATTAGTTGCTACAAAACAATTCAGAAAAAAAAAACAATTCAGCACAATCAGAATTATACAATTCAGAAACATAGTGAGCAAACAGAAAAAACAGAAGCAAAAAACAGAAAAAAAAAATCAGAATAACAAGAACACAAAAAAAACCAAACGATTGATAAAAAAATTAGTAAATCTAAAAAAATCGAAGAATCGAAAAACAGACAAAACAAACAGAAAAAACAAAACGTAATAAAATTAACAAATCGATCTATGAATTAACAGTACACTAAGGTCAAATCATAGTCAAATACTAACAATAATAACAATTTACGAAATCAATAAATTTAACAAAAGCAAAAAAAAAACGTTTACCGGAAAGAGAGAGTGTCGGGTGACGGAGGGAAGACGTGGTGCAGGTCGGTCGAGCTCGGCGGGTGCCAGCAGCAAGTGGTCGAGTCGCGGCGCGCAGGTGCAGATGTCTCCGACGATCGAAGCTCGAGGGTTTGAGACGGTGAGTGGTGACGTCGGTTTGGTGAGTGGTGCTTGCTGAGTTTCTGAGTTTAGGTGCACTGCATCGAGTGCGTTTGAACTTTGGGTTTCAGATTCTCTGACTTTAGTGTGATTGTGTCTGCTTACTTGTGTTTAGTTTGGTATGTTGGTACGTTGAGGATCTAGAAGTCTCAGAGCATTGACGTATTTGATGTATCTGAAAAATGCGGATGCAATAATCTTGTTATCCTCAAGTTAGTGTTTTTTACATTTAATAATATTCAGTATTGTTAGTTTATTTCTTAATAGTATCTAGCAATATTATTAATTATAAAATATTAACTAAAAAAATTAACGAGCTGCTCGCGAGCTTAACGAGTCGAGTAAGGACTTGCTCGACTTGACTCGTTAAGGTACCGAGTCGAGCTCGAGCTCGAGTCGAGCTCCCACGAGCCGAGCTTTGACCGAGTCGGTCACGAGCTGCTCGCGAGCTCGACTGCTCAATAAGCACCCCTAGGCTCAGCATCGAAATCTAAGCTTTGCGAATTTGTCGAAGAAATTGCGGAAACAGGTGATGAGGAAATTAACCTCGAATCGGGAGCAAGATTGCAGAAATTAGGGTTTAGTTGTGGTGTTCGAATTTGGGTTATGGGTTGTGGTGTTTGAATTTGGGTTGTGGTGGTTGTGTGATGTGGTGTTCGTGGTTGGGTACTTGTTGGGGTGGTGGTGGTGACAGTGGCTGTTAGTAGTGGTGGTGCTTAGTGACTTAGTGGGGCTGGTGGTCAATGGGTGGCGGTGGATGGGGTGGCAGTGGTGGTAGTTGGGGGTGGCGGTGGTGAGAGTAAGGGAGGGGGTTAGGGGGGCCATAAGAGTTAACGGTCAGCTAACACTTTTGGTCAAATTCTGTTACTAGGTACTGATTTTCAAAAGAAATGTCGAAACTAGGTATTTAAGTAAAATAAACTGAAAACTAGGTATTTATTTTCAAAAACGCCTCGAAACTAGGTATTTATCCCAAAATTTCCTTAAATAAACGTGCTCTTCTCCTTTATTCTCCCCAAAATAAACTATTTCTGAAACACTAATCTCTTTGATGGTGGTAAGGCTCTTTGATGGTGGTAAAACTCAATTCTTCTTTCTACTACTTTCTTTTTTTGTTTGTTTATTTATGAATAATTCTTTTACTAGAGTTTTATCCCAATTTTTTGCGTTTTTCAATTTTTTTTATGAAAGTTTTATGCCAATTTTTGGGTTTAGTATTATCTCTTTTGTAAGAATTTAGAGTGTAGTTTTCTTCTCTTTTCTTATGGAAGATCAAAATATCTAGTATTTCATAATTTTTTTGTTTGTTAGACAATTGGAGATTTAGCATTTTACGATCTCGGAAGAAATCAGAAAATCACAAAAGTATGTTCACCCAAACAATTACGCATCAGTGAACTTTATTGTGTAGTAAAAAAGTTACAGAAACCAGAGAAGAGACCGAAACAAAATTTTATTGTGTCAAGTGTTATTTCAATGTTCATGCATCAAATATAGTGCCAAGGTCGTATGTTTTTAATAAATCATACATGATTTCTATTCTAATTGTATTAACATATTTTTCTGGGAAATTTCTAAACAATCCTGGATATTGTTTTAATAAAACAATCCAGTGGCATTGTTATACGGCACTCCGTAATTAAGTGCAACTTTAGGATTATTTAAAAAGCATATACGTTGACCTCAAAAGTTGAACTTAATTACGGAGTGTCATATAACAATGCCACTAGATTGTTTTATTAAAACAATCTCCAGGATGTTTAGAAATTCCCCTTTTTTCTATTTATTATATTTTTTATTAATATTCCTATTATGAATTCAAAAATGTAGGTATAAAGTGCAAATTAGAGTGGTTGATGAAAGTGGCAATGCCTCTTTTGTCATGTTTGATCGTGAGGTTATTCAATTGTTGCATAGGTCAGCTTATTAAATTTGGGAGTCACTTACATAGGTAATACACATATTCCATGTACACCATAATTTGAATACTAGAAACTATACTCTGATTTTTTTTCTACAGTTTGAATACTAAATTATTCATTTTTTGATGCAGGAAACTAATCCAGGCCAAACTCATTTCTAGAAGACTTAAATGAGTTACTTGAACGCAAGTTGTTGTTCAAGATAGAAGTATCCGAATATATATTTTATATTTCAAATTATTTTATATTTGAGTATCAAGAAAATAAAATAAAAAATAACTTGAACATTGCACATCTTCGAGTATCATCAAAACAATAAAAAAATCCAAAAAAGTATAAACATGTTATGCATTTCTACGTAATTTTGATGTTTTCGTTATGAATTTTATCTTTTGTTTGAATTATATAAAAATACCTATGCAACCAACTATAAGCAGAATGTTATGTTATCAAACACAACAATTTGACATAAGCACATAGCTTAAAAGCTCTCAAACAAATTCTCTTTCACAACAAGAAAACTAGCCATTACCGACCGTCCGAAACAAATCAAAAACGGTCGGTAAAAACACGGAAATAGTCGGTAATGGGTTTACCGACCGTTTAGGGTCGGTAACCGACGGTCAATATTTGTATGGTCGGTAATTTATGGTTTACCGACCATTTAACGGTCGGAAAAATATTAYCGATCGTACTTGCCGACCGTTTTCAGCAACAGACGTTGATTTACATCCATCTGAAACGGACGCAAATTACCGACTGTCTGCGACGGTCGCAGATTATCGACTGCCAAACAGTCGGTAATCTAGAAAATTTGCGACCGTTGGCGGTCGGAAACCAGCTTTGAAGCCACATTATTGCCGAAATAAAAATGGGATTTAATTATTACTGACCGCCAAACGGTCGRTAAAAGTTGAACCAAAAATTAAAAAAAAAATGGGACCAGCAATTAGCTTTGGCTCCAATTCAACAAAATGCCTCTAATGGGCTTTTTGGCTCCAATTTCATTCCATCAAATGCGTCAGAAACTCATGACACCACAGATCTTGTATTACAAAGTGAATCCTAGTTATTATTGATATAAAAAATAACAATGTACAAATATACAATTTCTATAACAACTAACTTTCTTCAACAAATATACTAGAGTTCTTCACTTCACGGTCCAATCCATCATGCCATCACCCTTTAGTTTTTTAGATTTTCAACTGCATGTCCATTCACCAAGAAAACAAGAAAGATAATGAAAATCAGCATGAAAAAAAAACTAATCAGAAAATTAATAGAAGAAAAATACACTAATTAATAGCAAAATAATTAAAAAAAACTAAACAGAAAATTAATAGAAGAAAAATACACTAAATAATAGCAAAATTAATAGCCAGGAAAGAAAACTAATCAGAAAATACACTAATTAACACATAAAATAATTCAAAAAAAGGAAAATAAAAAAAAACCCAGCCCATCTCCCCTGCCCAACAACCGCAGCYCACCTAGCCCCGAAACCCCTTTCCCAAACCCACCACATTCTCGAAACCCCTTTCCCCGACCCACCCAACCACCGGAACCCCCTTCCCTGAYCAACCCAACCCTCGAATCAGCCCACCCTCAAACCCAACCCTCGAACCCACSCAACCCTTTTCAGCCCACCCTCGAACCCCTTTCACAACCCTTGAACCCACCCAACCCTTTTTAGCCCCTTCCCTGACCCACCCAACCCTCGAATCAGCCTACCCTTGAACCCTCAAATCCCTTTCACAACCCCAAACATCCAGAAAAATTTAGATCTAAGTGAAATAAAAAGGCAAATCTAAAATCAAACAAATTTTTTAGATATGAATTAGTTTTTAAAAGCCATAAAACTTAAAGAAAACAAAACCTACATCTAAAACAAAGAAAAAAACCAAAAAAATGAAGGAAACAAATTAGATCTGAGATCAAATTTTGTAAGAAAAAAAATAACGAAAGAATATAAAAAATCTGAAAAAGATTAACGAAAATCAGAGAAAAAAGGGAAAAACAAAACCTACGATGGCAAAGCGACGGAGGAGCGGTTGTGATGGCGCGGCTAGGGCAAGACTGTGATGGCGCGGCTAGGGCACGACTGCGATGGCTGCGACTACGACGAAGCAAGTTGAGAGGAGGAGGAGGATTGCGAGGCGGAGGTTTATGGAAGATTGAGGAGAGAGAGTGATGAAATGAGGAGAGAGAGAAAAGAAATGAGAAGAGAGAGTGAGTAGAGGAGTGAAATGAGGAGATAGTAAGGAAATGAGAATAAAAGAGGAGAGAGAGTATGTTAGTAAATGTAAGTATGTAACATATGGTCGACCATATGGTCGACTTGGAGTGGTTTTAAAAAATACATTTACCGATCGTCGACGGTCGGTAATGCCTCGTAGGCGGTCGATAAATTTATTCTCAAGTCAAATAAAATGTTTGACCATATTATCGACCGTTAAAATGGTCGGTAAAAATGAWAAACAGACGGTAATTTCCGTCCATTATAATAAACGGTCGGTAAATATATTAAAACGGTCGGTAAATTGCRTCCTATAAAAAATGGTCGGTAATATGATATTTTCCGACCATTTTCGTGACGGTCGGTAAAATTCGTCGTTAATATCGCAGATTCTTGTTGTGTTTGAGAATATTTACATCCAAAATTCTTTGGACTTTCTTACATTAATTTGCAGCTACTTGTTTCTTCCTCTTGCAGCTTCCTGGTTCTTTCACTTTTCTTTTCTTCCTTTTCTTTTCCTTTACCTTTTTGCCTTACGTGTATTCAATGGACTCTTCACACAACTTCTTTCTAACACCTGTTCTTGCTTTTGTTCTTTGACTTTTTCTTCACCGCTTCATTCTTCATCGCTTTTTACTCCTTTCTACTGCTTTTTGATCGTCATTCCTTTTCACCTTCTTGTTTTTACAGTATTTGCCCTGTTTTCCCGTCTTTTAGTTTTGTTTCTTTCTGCTTTTCACTGCTCTTCTACCTGCCTAATCATACTCAACACTTTCTCCTTCTTTACACTTATTTATTCCCTTTCTTTTCGTTTTTCACATTTTCCTTGTCCTGTTGTTGTTTTTTTTCTTTTTTTTTTATCATGATTCCCACGTTTCAAAATCAACAAGGCCCTTCCTCAAATATGCCTTCTCTTTTCAGAATGGGGGATTTTATATATTCCCCCTCCTCTCAACTTGGGTATAGTAGGTAACATACACTACTCAAACTCAGTAGTGGGAGTTTTCTTTGACCACAATCCTCCTGGGGAAGCACAAATTGAAAATCTACTTGCTCACCACTAGATTACAAGGGGTGTAATCTCGGTTCATCAAATAGGAAAATATTTCATTTTCCAAAGTGATCATAGTGATGATAAATTAGCACTCCTACACCTTCATACTACCATTATCAATGGTTGTGTCATCACCTTTCGTGATGTTGATTGCCATGATGTTCCCCTGCATGTCAATTTTTATTTGGTCAAAATTTGGATAAGAATTACAGGGTTACATTTTGGTTATTTAACTCCTCAATGGACAAGACATATACTCACTCATGTTGGCTTTGTGGAATTTGTGGAAGAAGATCCTACAACTCTTCCAAATCAGCCAGAACTCAGGGCAAGGGTTTTGGTTGATTTATCTAAGCCATTAATTCCTGGGTGCTATCTTCCCTCTCTTTGGGGATAAGGTAGTTTGGGTTTTCTTTTGTTATGAAGGAGTCTTTTGATTTTGTAAGAAATATGGCAGAGTTGGTCATCGTGATAATTGAAAGTGCAGATTATATTCAAGAGGGGGGGTGAATTGAGTATTGAGTGTATGTTGTAAATTTCTCGATTAGTTAAGACCAGTTAAGAACTAGTCCTCAAGTAGTAGAAAGTAAATGCAAGAAATAAACAACACCAAGATTTAACGAGGTTCGACTTGTAATAAGTCTACGTCCTCCACTCACTCACTCTTTTATTAATCACCTCTGATTGACAAAAGAATACAAGTAATCCGAATATGCACCTCTGCACAAACAGATCCCCAACTTCCAACTATGGAAGTTCTACCCAATCACCAACTATGGTGATTCAAATGAACTTGATCCCCGACCAAGTTCCCCAGCAAATTAAACTCTTAATCTTCTCACTTGACAACACTTTGTCTCTCAAATACAAATAGCCTTAATGCTTGGAATGAGAGTAAATTAAAACCTAAGTGTAGTGATGGATTAATGCTAGGTCAATATCAAGAGTAGGGGCGAGTAGAAAATCCGGGTACCCGGTACCGAAATCGGAACCGATCCAGATCCGCCGATTCCGGACCCGGAACTGGTGTAATTGGATCCGGTCATAACTGGTTCCGGTTCCGGGTAATAAAATTTTAAACCCAGTACCCAGTGGGTACCCAGTTGGTTCCGGTTCTGGTATCGGGTACCTAGTGTTTGGAACTATTATATAAGGTAATTCTACTCTTTTTCTTCACATTAAAATCCATTTCCTTCGTTGTTGAACTATTCACACACTAAGGATGCAAAGAGAATGATTTACGAGCCTAAAGATTATTCTTTACAAGCTCAAAGATTATTTCCTTCTTTGTCGATTTTATCACCGATAGATTGCCCCAAGTATGCTTCAAGTTGAAGGGGGTTATTAAAGATCATTTTTTACAAGTACAAAATTAATTTGCAAAAACAAACTATATGAACTAGGTACCCAGTTCTTAAAACTTAGGAACTGGTTCAACTGGTTCCGATTCCGGTTCTAGATTTCGAGACCCGGTCGGTTCCCTGTCCGGGACCGATTCCCTAAAAAAATACCGGGTGCGCGGTCCCGTTCACCCCTAATCAAGAGAGATCTTTTGCAACTATGATTTTCCGTTTTTTACTATTGCAAAAGTGTTAGGGTTTGTGTGTTCAAAGTCCTCTTAAATAAGCTTTTGGTAAGTATATTGAATGAGATCATGAGAATATATTTTCCATGGAAATAAAGTAATATTTCACGGAAAATATATTCTACTAATTTTATTTGCARTCAAATAAAAGCAGCTTATGAACTCAACAATATACTTTCCATACTTAAGAGGCTTTCCCGCAAAAGACCCTTCCATCCGTTTACTTTCAAAAATAATTTTACGCGGAAATAAACTTTCCAAAAATACGGATGTTAGGAAGTAAACTTGAGAGGACTGTTCTGGAACTGTTCCCAAACTGTTCCAGTCAACTCAATTTACTAGAAGTTGTCTATAACAAGCAACCGAGATTACTTGTTATATCTAACTTGCTTAACTCTTTAATACTGACCTTTTAATGCATTTTATCAATCCAAAACTAGTTACATTGCAACTAAGACCTAAATCTATAACTCTTGAAGGCTTGGTCTTCATGCAATCTTCGAGATGTAGCTTCATGAGCTTCATCTGTACAATCTTTTAACTTGAGTCTTATATCTKCACATGCAAACAGAACTTGCAAATCTATTTTAGTTCAAAGTGGTTTGTCATCATTCAAAACTTAAGATAGGAACTCAACAATAATCACTGTTCTTTATCCATCTACAAAGCACACAGGATAGTAAGGCTTCTTATGGATTCAGTTCAAAGCAATGGTTTCAGGGTCATGCAGGGCCCTTATGATCTTCCTCTATACACAAGTTCTATCAGAGGTCTCCCACTAAGATTCAGGTTTAGGAATCCAAATGTTAATCTCATCAGGCCTAAATTGAATATGTATGATCTATTTGGTAGTTCAGATGATGATGAAGGAAATGATTCTCCTAGTTCTGAAGGACGTGCAAACAGTCTAGGAGGAAGAGTTCCTTCTACAAACATGCATGCTASAACCTTCAATAGCCAACAGATTTCAAATGCAAATCTTTACACCAACCACTCTCATTACAACTCACTTCACACTCAAACAGGTCTGAATTCTACACAACAACCTTTTCAATCTCATTTTCCACAAACCAATGTTTATAATAACTTGGTTAATCTGTCTCCTGGTACTCACTTGGGTTTCTTAACTAATTCAAGTTTGATCCTTTTAAACAGTCCTGATCTAACTGTTTACCTATCTCCTTCTTTATTTACCGATCCAGCTTTAAATTCCAATTATGCTCAGACACAACCCTTTCCTACATACACCTTCAAATTTTAATCGAAACACCTCCCATCTCACTACTACTACAACCACAAATGATACCTCTTTCTTTAATCCCTTAACTAGACTTCTGGGTTTTACTTCTTAGGCCCAAAGATCTTTGAGGCAAGCCTTTTGTTCAAGAAATTTCAACTCTTCTGATAACTTTTCCCTTAATAATTCTACGATTGTTACTCCTATAACCACAAATATTTCGTCTCAAACTATCAACTTTAATGAACCTGTCCTAGGTTATCCTCTTTGGTCTATGAATGGTTTTAAACAACCTTGTTCACCTCACTACACTCCAACAACTACCTTACATCCTCCTACACCAGATCAAGGAGGCCCTAGTAATTGGATGGATTACACTAATGAGTCCATGCCACCACTGGTCCCCACTCATACTCCTCTAAGCCTTTTTATTTTAGACCCAACAATCACAACTCCTTTCCTACTTTAAATTTCCCTCCATTTCAAAACCCTCATAATTATTCTTTCCCACCTTTTCACCAATTACCAACAAAAAATGACAGGTTTAGGTTTTCACCACCTCCTGTTGCAGACTTCCTTAACCCACTCTTACATTCTTCTAATCCTTATTACTCTTCTTCTTCTTCTTCTTCTTCTTCTTCTTCTTCTTCTTCTTCTTCTTCTTCTTCTTCTTCTTCTTCTTCTTCTTCTTCTTCTTCTTCTTCTTCTTTCTCTTCTTTCTTTTTCTTTTCTCTTTTCTTCTTCTTCTTCTTTTCTTTCTTTCTTCTTCTTTCTTCTTCTCTTTTCTCTTCTTCTTCTTCTTTCTCTTCTTCTTCTTCATTCTTCTCTTTCTTCTTCTTCTTCTTCTCTTCTTCTCTTCTTCTTCTTCTTTTCTTCTCTCTTTCTTCTTCTTCTTCTTCTCTCTTTTCTTCTTCTCTCTTCTTCTCTCTTCTCTTTTCTATCTTCTTCTTTCTTCTTCTTCTCTCTTTTCTCTTTCTTCTTCTCTTCTTCTTCTCTTTCTTCTTCTTCTTTTCTTCTTCTTCTCTTCTTCTTCTTCTTCTTCTCTCTTCTTCTTTCTTCTCTTCTCTCTGTTCTTCTCTCTCTGTCTCTTTCTTCTTTCTTCTCTTCTTCTTCTTCTTCTTCTTCTTCTTCTTCTTCTTCTTCTTCTTAAATGAAATTCAGCAAGATGTGAGTAATAATTTAGGATTCTCACCTGATTCCATTTTCGGATTAGGAAGGGAGGACACCTTATCTATCCACTCTTCAAATTCTTCAATGAGCACCTCACCTATGTTAGAACACATTCTCTCAAGCAATAGCACCTCTCCTGCTTTCTTCTTTTCTTCTCCTGCTTTGAAGCAAACCTGGTTAACCTCATCTAAAAGGAGAARGGGAAATGATTATAGAAGAAATCAATCTGATCAAGGCCTTTGGTGGGGAGATATTAATGAAAATGACTTCTTTGAAAAAAGAAAAAAGGCCAGACTTGATATACTGGAAGCTAAAGGAGGTTTTAATTTCTGGACTCAAAAGGATGAAACTTTTTCCTTCATAGGAAACGCTCTAACAGATGTTTCTATGGCTAGAAATTTGGGAGTGGAAGCTGACTTTGATATTAAAGAAAGGATGAAAAACAAGAGGAGGTTTCAAATTTCTGATAAGATGGAGATTCAACCTGTAAAGAAGACTAAATCCTCTTCTTCTTCCTCACCAGAAAAATCAACAACATCAGGACCTACCTGCAWGGACATTGATCTACCAAAGGAAGCAGCAATTGTTAACATCCCAACTAAGGAAGTGCCTATTCTAATTCAGTCACCAATTCATCAATGAAAATTCTCCCTTGGAATTTTCAAGGCCTGAGTAAGCCTAATAGCCCTACAATTCCTTATATATTTTGGCTTATAAATACTTATAATCCTTGTTTTTGGTTTCTTATGGAGACAAAATGTTCTGTAAGTGAGGTTAATAATCTTTTTCCTAGTTTAAGTAGTAAGGTTGTTATAGGAAAATTTGCTTTAGGAGCTAGTGGAGGTTTGGTTTTGTTTAGCTGGTCATCTAATGCTATTACTATTATCCTTGTTTTTAATAGGATAATCTTTTGTAATGTACTCCTTCCTAATGGCATTATAAATAAAATCTTATTCATGTATGGTGATCCAGTGGTAGAAAATAGGAGTGTTGTTCTGGTAGATAAAATAGGAGGTGTTCACACAAGAATCGATTTCGACCGGTCGCCGACGTAAACTCGACCGAATATCGGTTCGTAACCACCCTTTACCGACCGCATTTTCGTCGGTTGACGTCGCGTCAATTTTCCTTCGCGGTAAAATCTTTTCACCGGACCAATTCGGATCGTGCGTTTAATACCGACGAATAAAAAAAGGCTCCAAAAAAATGGAGGAAAGGCTTTTCCTGACCGCAGTCATGCGGTATTACACGATTACTACTATTGTCGGTAATACCGAACCGCCGCGGTCGGTAAAATGCCTTCCTCCATTTTTCGAGGACTAAAAGGCTGACTTTAAACCGGATCGTCCAAGAGGTGCGGTACCACGGTTACAACACGAAATCGTGCAATAACAAGACAGTAAGATCTGTCGGGTAATACTGACCGATCCTGCGTGCGTAAAGTCACTCAAATATTTTTTTTCTATTTTTTTTGGATGGATCGAACATATTAATTTAAAAAACATAAATAGGAAATAATTTATAAACAAATGAAGTAAACAAATATATATAAAAGTATCATTTTTTTAATACATATATGCATTCGTAATACCACAAAAAGTAACAATTGTACGTTTGTAATAAAAACATACGCTACAACCAAATCGAAAACTGAGTAAGAACTGCTACGCAGGACCTCACCGAAAGCTCCAGAAGCGCGCTGAGCCGTCTCCCACTCCTCTGGATCCTCCGGGAAAGAAGACGGACCACAAATTCGCCTCATTGATAGCATCCCATGAGCCTTCGTCTTGGGGAAGGCACTCTCTGTGTGCTTTTGCTTCTCCTCACCTCCTTCCTTACGCCTTACTCCTCCACACTGCTACTCTCCAAAGTCACATGCTGCAAGGATAGAGTCACCAGTACCCAATCCATATAGAGTCCAAAGCATCGATGACTCCTTTGGCACAACCGAAAGATGAAAGGTTGGAAGTCTGGTACGGCACTGCCTGGACCTCAAAGCTTCTCATTTATAGAAATTTCCTGAAAAATAAATTCAACATCAATGAACAGAAATTCCTAAACGTTAGACAGTAAATGGCGTATTATAGGCACCGATTTTTGGCTTTAGTTGAAACTTCCGCCCTTATTACGATACACCGAGTTTCGCAGTTAGAACATTCTATTTCTCACTTACTCTAGACCATGGCCTACAATAGAAAATATTGACGTATGGCCTTTGCGTTACCGGTGCCACCCGAACTTCAAGCCTAGTTAAGCAACTGTCTCAATGACTATTTAGCTTCATATATTGGATTAAGCGCTGGATCATTCTAATAGATTTTGCTTAGGGTTTTACCCTATCTCGACCACATTACTAAATTTAAAATGAACAGTCTCTTACACTAACTAGACTAATTCGAAACGTTAAACGCGAAGAGAAGTCATAAGTTGGCGTATAGGCCATTTTTTGGTCTTTTTTTAGGGTCTTTTCCCCTAACTTGTTACAACTCAAAACATTACAGAGTTTTATAAACCTTGAACCATGTCTTAATTTACCTCACGTTAATGCCTCTTAACCCTATATTGGAACACGTTAAGACTGCCGAGAAGTCAAATTGGCGTATAAGGCATTCTTTGGTGTTTTATGCGTTTTCCCGTCGTGCTAACTCTTACGAACTCAAACATGTACAAGTTTTTTAAAGGCTTGAACATGTTCATTATACTCATCTTAAGCTTCTTAGACCTATATTGGACCGTTAAGGACGCGAGAACAGTCAAAATTGGGCGTAAAGGTGCCGATTTTTGGTCTTTTTTTAGGGTTTCGTTTACGCCTACTGTCTCGAACATCAAACCATTACAAGTCTTTTAAAGATGAACATTGTCTCATTTTACTCACTTAAGTCTTCTAGACCATATTGATCACGTTAAGACGCGGAGAAAGTAAATTGGGCGTAAATAGGGCATTTTTGGTCAGTTTTAGGGGGTTTTCCTGACCGCCTAACTTCTACTCAAACCATTAAAAGTTTTTAAAGACTTGAACTGTCTATTTACTCACTTAACGCTCCTTATACCTAATTGGACGTAGCGTTAAGGCCGAGAAGTCAAATTGGGCGTAATAGGGCCATTTTGGTCGCTTTTGGTTTTCACGCTTAACTTCTACGAATCAAACCCGATTACAAGTTTTTAAAACATTGAACATTGTTCATTTTACTCACTTAAGCTTCTTTAGAACCTATATTGGAACACGTAGACGCAGAGAAGTCACATTTGAGGCTGTAATAGGGCCATTTTGTCGTTTTAGGTTTTCGCGCTAAACTTCTTCGACTCAAAACACTTACAAGTTTTTAAAAGCTTGAACATGTCTCATTTTAATCTCTTAGTTGCTTGACGACTATATTGACCACGTTAAGAAGGGACGCGAGAAAGTAACTGGCGTAATAAGGGCCATTTTTGGGTCGT
>SNQN01000313.1:97340-130180 GCA_008642245.1 Bassia scoparia
TTGTTAGGAGTTTGATTAACATTGTCCTGCTCTTCGCGTGGGTTGAAATTTTGCTACTCTTCTCCGGCCAGTATATTATGGGGAGCATACCTTATGGTCTTGCCAAGGTGTACGCAGGGGATCCTCTCGGACCTTTGCCTTTTGCTTTGTTCTTCACCGTTGGTGAGTCGCATTAGGACTCTTTTGATCTTTCTTTTTCAGGCTTGGTATTGACGATGGCACTATCATTGAGGATACTTGTGGGTTGTTAAGGTCCTGGAGATGATTTTGGAGAGGGTCCTCGGTAGGTCTTCACATGAATGATCAGAAGACGGGAGTCTTACTGGCCATCGGAGGGACCCAAGAGGTCGTCTTTCGGGTGTCTTCCTTCGGATATTTCTCAGCCTGCACAAGGTTAATTGCTTGGTGGCCCCGTTAGTGCGGATTCCTCCTTCTGTCAGGCGTTGTCTCAGAGAGGGTTCGAAGACTATTATGTTGATGGATGCTGTTGCTAGGCTTAATGATCCCCCAGTGTGAGTTATTGCTTCTTCGTGCGTGTACTGGAGTTCCAAGCTCTACTTGCTTTGCGCACTTGTCCGCCTTCCTTTTGAAAACGATCAAATCATCTTTGATGCGGCCTTCGGGGTTCTTTGGAGCCATTGTGACTGCTTCGGGGCCTGGTTTTGGGGATTTGCAATGGTGCCTTGCCACCTTTACCTTTTGCTTATGGAGGATTGGTGTTTATTCTGCTGTGACGTTCGGCATATGCTTCCTTGCATCCCGTTTCAGTCTTCTGGTTACAAGCTTCGCTTCTCGGTATCTGGTGTTGGCCCGGGTCCTGCCTTGATGAGGCTTTAGGTCTTTTCAACAGGACCGTGGAGACCGACCTTACGGGTCGCCCTATGAATCGCTGCCCCCACACTCATGAAGAAAATGGCAGACATATATTTCACGAAGGTTACATCTGGTGCGGAATCCCACCTTCTCCTTATCTTCCGTCAGGTTGCCTTATGGAAATCTCAAATGGAGGATCACTCTTCAGCTTGGTTGCGGCGTTCCGATCTCGGGTCTCGGCCAGACCATGAACGGTAGGACTTATCGTTCGGGTCTTTGCTATCGTTGGGTGTTCTTTGTTCTCATGCTTCGACGACGTGCTCTGCTTGCTCTCGGGTCTTTTTGGCGACATCTATTGGAGCATGCAGTGTCCTGTGCTGGTATTGTAGGTATTAAAACATCGCACAATGTTGTCCCGTCACTCTTCTTTATGTCTGTTATCGCTCAGGAATTTCCGCTCTTAAGGAGTAAACGTTGGGCTACTAGTTCCGGCGACGGTGCTCGTTCGACCTACGAATGTCTTACTCTATTCTTGGGATAACGCCTAGATGTGTGCATCGACTTGACGGGATCTTCTCCCCTAACGCAATCTGGGTTGTCAACTTTGTTCCTGGTGGGGTTGTGTAGCGGCGGCTTAGCGGAAGCGGGACAAGTATGCACGCCGGTGCCGGATTTGGTACGGTTTCTTCCTTTTCCTTCTCTTCTTTGGTGGGAATTGGATAAGGAGCGTTGCGCTTCTAAAGCGGATCTAGGCTTACGTGAGGCTCAGGACATCGGCTCACGTGTGTGCTCCACATCTTGGCAGGATAGGTTTTGCGATTGCTAGAGAGAGTGGGGGCCCCAGATTGTATCTCGGCTCCCCTCCAACTTCTTGTATTTGTTTGTCGTTTGTTGCTTGTAAAGCTTTTCACTGTTTGTGGTTATTATTAATAATAATAATATAATAATAATAATAATAATAATAATAATAAGTGTTGTATATATCATATTATTATTATTATTATTATTAATGATTATGCATTGGATTAGTATATATCTGCACAAATTAGTTAATGTATGATTAGCTAGGTTTGATAGTTACTACTCATTAAGTTGGATGTTGAGTAGATTGATTGGTAATATTGAGATTTCAGTGAATTTGGTAAAGAATCATGCGGGTTTCAAATTGTCAAATCATGGGAAATGAAATGCCAATAAATTAAAAAATTCAATTCTCATGTCAACCAAACATTGCCTTAGATTTTCCATATATGATATCAACTAACAAACTGGTTGCTAATAAGACGGCTAATCTGTTACATTAGCCCTACAGGAAACAAACTTTAAGCTGGAATTCATTTGGGATTACTTAATATCGAATGAGTAAAATTGGTCAAATTTGGCAACAGGGTAGCTCAACCATCTTCGCATTTATAGCACTAGTACTTCTAAAAAATAGGGTTCAGCTGTAAAGGATAGGTCACTATCATGAGTACTATCGTGATTCCGTACATGACTTGAAGAAGATTTTGCTATTGAGAGTTAACAATCAACACATTAATAGATAGATGAATTGACAATGTCAATATTTAACSTTAATCACCTTTTMATATTCCACCTTTACCATAAGGATACAAGGATCCTAAGTTTTCTTACCACTGAAAACAAAATAACAGAATCTCAGCTTTCAATTGTCAATATTAGCTTTTTTAAAAGTTGATTTATAAAAGCGACATGAGTTTGATGCCATACCTTCAACTGGAATGCCAGCCTTTGTAGCGTAGAAAGTCTTTGCCCTCACGACATYAAGAGTTGTCACACCAAACAACCTCTTAGGATCATAAGTTCCAKCTTTCWTGAAAAMCTCRGAGGCAATTGGCACTGTTGAATTGACAGGGTTGCTAATCATGTTGACAAGAGCCTGATCCACAACAAGTCCCAAATTCGTCATAAAACACATTATTTTCTGACCAGGTCACAAAAAAGATAATCAAGAAAAGGACGCAGAACGTAGAATTCAAACTCACATTGGGGCAGTACTTGGYAACATGTGAGYAGAGGTTTTTCACAATACCGGCATTGATGTTGAAGAGATCATCACGGGTCATTCCAGGCTTCCTTGGGACACCAGCAGGGATAATCACAATATCTGATCCCTCAAGTGCCTTTGCTAAATCCTTGTCCTCCATATAACCAGTAACCTWCAACAAAGAATGAATCTCATCAGTAAATWAAACTTCAATAAACCAATCAACACCGATAAAGTGCGAAACAATCAAAAGAACAAATCATTAACAGTCAATAAACTAGCCATGAGTTGATATGGTTCGACATTTCATTAACATGTCATCTACACATGTAATATTTAACGCCAATATGCTAAAATGCACTAAATTAGACAGTATATGATAATTTGACTTGATATACAAATCTAAATAAAGCCACTCACAACACCAGACATCCAATCATCACAACGATTTCGCCGCCACAGAAAACATAACCAGTGCATCAAACACCATAAACCCCTATCATAAAGCTAACAAAGAAACAGTTCCAAACCCTAKATATCGAATCACAATGCCACATATGAATCCAACCGATTAACAAAAAGAAGAGTAAGGTAAAACTAAAACCCTAGCAAAGCAAACCAATTAAGGGTCAAAATGCGAGCAATTTCACCAAATAAACTAGATCTAATCAAAGCACAAAAACCAAACAAAATCACTATAACATGCAGTAGATCGAACAATTTGAGTAACAAAAACAAAAAGGCATCGAGACATAAAGAAAGAGAAGGATTGACACGGCAATAATCTAGAGAAAAAGACTACAAAGCATGAAGCTCTTATTTATCAACAAATTCTAGTAGTGATGTATTCTTCCAAGTCATTCTCAACAATTTCCGTCAGCAAAACGAAATTTCTTCGATCAAAATTATATGATGAATGCAAATAACTGAAGAACGATTGTTTATATAATCATGATGAGAAAAATCCTCAAATCTAAAAAATCAAAAGAAAAATTGAAAAAAAAATCTAGAATATTCTAATAACAAAAGAAAATTGAAATCTGATATTCAACCAAACGAAAACCCTAATTTTCGAAATCTGGAAATAAAAAAAAAAGAAGAAAAAAAACTTGACAACAAAATCAACAACAAAAGAAACGAAAATAGAAGAAAACCCTAGATCTAAAAGGAAATTAAAAGAAAAAGATTTTAAAAAATCTGAAAAACTTACCAGATCACAAGAGAGGAGATGGTGGCGAGAGGAGAGGAGAGGAGATGGTGCTGTCATGTTGTGGCGAATCAACTCGGAGGAGGGCTGAGGTGAGAAGGGTGAAGGGAGAGGAGAGAGGAGAKAATAGAGAGGGTGAGAAGGATGAGCGTTGAAAGTTGTGAGGAGAGAGAAATTGAGGGTTGAGAGTGATGAGAGGAGGGAGAAAGAGGGGCGTGAGAAATGAGGTAAGAGGAGAGAGAAGCATCGATAAGAGGAGAAGGTATTTTTTTTGTTTACTGACCTAAAAATACATTTACCGACCTAAAAATCGGTCGGTGTGCCGACCAATTTTTTGGTCGGTATGTTTTTTGATTTTTTTTTCGCGCTGATGGAGGGTATTTGGATCACAGATTTATCGANCTAAGGTGCTAAAAATGTAAGTTATGTGCATTCAATAACCGTGATGAATGGAATTGCAATGAGACCGAGTAGAGGCCGCTACATGCGGGCGAATTGGGTTACAGATCTGATTCGTACCATGTCCCCGAACCCACGACTGGTTACTGGATCGGACGTGGGGCCATTAATTTGGCACCAACGTTTCGGGCGTCCGTGAATAACCTATATAGGCACGGTGGCGATTCCCCTTACTCGACAACACTACCCCAACGCACTCACGTGTGGGTTCCGTGGCTCAAGCCCACGCAAAGCTTCGATGTAGTACCAAGCCGCGCGCCCGCTATACGCAGGGGTACGGCCCACGTCCTATAGTAACATATTTCCTAGCTCTCTTTGTAGTTTCATCAATGTCAGCATGGGTATATTTGTACGGTATCCATCTTCACCATATGGAAATAGTAGGGGATACTGYATTGCCATGAAGCTAATGCAATTCTGATATTCTTTTTAGGCCATCACATCTATGTTCGACAATAACATCACGATGCCCTTTGTCGATATCATTTGAACCAACTATGAGTGCAGCAACTTCTGATTTAGTTGGTAAGTTGTATTGTCTCCCATCTTTAGCTCGAGTTCGAATCAACTTAATGCGAAATGCCTTAGTTAACTCATTGTGTTCGTCAAACATTTTTTATAATTTTTCAATAATCTTTGGATCAATATTTTGTATTTTTTACTATCTCCTAAGACATTCAATCTATTCTGAACTTCATTTTCAGTGTCATGAATGTACAACTGGGTAAATTTAGGTTCCTCACCAACTGGGGGTAATGAGAATCCTATCTTGTGATGATTTTGTCCATTCATTCTAAAAACGTAATGCACATTTCCTTCATTGATCTTGTTATCAACCTTTTCACCCATTGATGTTAAAGCAAACAAAGAGTTTAACATCCWAGATTGCTCCTTAAATGTTCATAGATCTGGCCCTTCTGTTTCAAGTAGCTGTTTTAAATATTGTGGTGGTGGTTGCAGAAGAGGGAGCTTAACTTTTCCCTTTGGCAACATATGCTGAATTTATTGATGTCATTGTTCGAAGCTCCTTTCACACGTTCTTTATACCACATAATTGCCTTACAATAAGGGCAAGTTTGAGTAGGTCCTCCAAATTTCCATGGCTGTGTGTATTTTCCTTCATTATTTTTAAGTGAAACTTATTAGTCATAATTATATGTTTTGTCACTATTTGTTACGATATGTATACAAAAAMTTACTTTTTTCCATTGTTGGATGTATATGTTGCTCGTTAAGAACCTGTTTGTTATTGGTTTTGGMTGTCGTTGATGACTCTGTAGAATCACCATGACAACTTTGCATTGATCGATGTCATTTCTTGAATGTCGCCAGTTCCATATTAATTTTTGATGACCTTTTTTGCCCTTTAAAATCACACTACAACAAAAATGACATAAGAGACCGGTTAAAAACCCCCAAAGAGACCTCCAAACAACCGGTTATCTGCAGGTCCTTTGGGGAAGAGACCGGTTCGTTTGGACGTCTCTTAGTTGACATAAGAGACCGGTATGTTCCTAAATCACCGGTCTGATTTGGCTTGACATAGAGGAGACCGTTTAGACAGAACAACGGTCTCTTAGCGTATGCGTCAAGGACCGGTGTGTGTCAGGACTGGCTCTTATTCCTGTTTTGTACTATTATATTAATGTAAGAGAACCGGTTTATGTCAGACCGGTCCTATGTATATTCTTTGTTAAAAAAAAATTTGGACCTGTGAGGATTAACACTAGTTCATATTATATATATATGATATGTGGTACCTGCCTTGGCCCTGCTGGCCTGTATGTTTTCTATTACACTTAATTTCAAAAAGAAAATTGACCAAGTAGCTGACATGTCTCTCAATTTTCCCAAACATGCAACTCCATTTTTATTTGGCAAAAATATAATAAACCACATTATTTCACAAAACATTTCTTATTTATTCTAGATTAAGTTACACAACAACCATTAGGTCCAGTACTACCATCACCATTTCACAAAAAATCAAAATAATAATGTATAAATATATTAATATAGTATATAATATTATATATATAGATACTATATAATGTAACCTATCACATTGTTTTCTATAAGACAAAAAATTATGTTTTTGTCCTCCTACATTATGAAACTAATCAAAGTAACATACGCCGATCTTGCCGTCGTCTTTTCAATCTTTGTCTTCCAATACGTAACGTCACCCAGCAAATCTTGGTTGATTCATAATTGTCTTTGAGAGGAAAGTTGAGTTCACGTTGAAGATACATACAATAAGGACATCAAAAATAAATTATAATCAGTACCAAGATACAAAAAATAAAAGAACAAATTGTACCACAATAAAAACAGTAGTTGTAATTGAAATATTTGGAGATGAACCAAAGGCTGAAACCTAAGAAAATGTGATTTAATAAACATGCAACGTTTTGTCTTCTATAATCTAAACCTCAGTTAAAACCTGCTGTGGTTGTCAACTGACAGATCAAAACAGGAAATATAATGAACTTTCTCAAAAAAAACTGGATAATATCAATTCAACAAATCCGCTTATAGATATGCCAAACTTATGACTTCTCCTAGCTCAATTCAGTTTAAGAACTACGCACTCGATGTTTCAACCCTGAGAATCGAGAAACATGAAAACGAAGCAGTACACGTAAATAAATTCAAATGAATCGTCTAGACCGACCTTAATACAAACCAAGATCGTCCTTGAGCCGACCTTAAAAGGCGAGCTTTCTATATAATCATCCATAGGAGGATACGTACACGAACCACTACACCTAAACTAATTAGTTATGCTTTGTTGTCTCATTCTCACAACCTCTCAATCAATGCCTTATTAGTCGTTTGGAGTTTGCATTATGGCTGATTATTGCTTGTTGGATCCATATATGATATATCTTAATGAAATAATTAAATACATGCAGCTTGAGACAGGAAAATGTATGTACAAGTGATGAAAGTAGGCTGTAATATTATAGGGATGCCCTTTAATTCCCACCACCTAAACTAATCGAAGCAAATTCTTTTCAACATAAACCTGCAATACCAATTAAACTTAACAAAAGATATGCAACAAATATTAATCATTGAATTTAAATGTTGACCAAATGTAGATGTATGATGGTAAAGGCATTACATAGACTCATTTAAACACAGAAAGATTTGTTGATTGAATCCATAGAACTCGCGTAAATTCCATAGAACCTCGCATACCATTTATTACTTAACAGAGTACCAGATGGAACTGGATTATACAGGAGAGGGAAGAAGGATATTCACATAAAAAGAAGGGATTAGCTTTAAACTCAAAAATATATCAGTGGTTATGCAGTTTACCTGATTACCTCATACAAGATAAGGTTTGAGTGTGATTTGATTTTTGTCAAATGGCCATTTGCTGTATGATGAGTATTTCATCAACTCGTTGGAGATACATTATGAACTGGAAACAAGGACATGGTAATATCAAGACCTGTTGTTGTTATTACTGGCAAATTTAAATAACTCCTTATCCCAGTTCATATTTCTCGATCACCACGGTTTGGACCTTGATATCCAACTTCGATCCATTCATAACTAACAAAACTATGAAAAGGCCAAGCAAATGAGTAAAGAAATTATATATTTAATAGAGATTCTAATTTCAACACAGAACCTTCAAACCTAAATTAGGCACTCTCTATCAATCCTCCAAAATAATATTTAAATGCAAACATCCCCTTAACCACCTCTAATAAAAAACACCCTAAAAATTAACTATAAAATAAATAAATATGACTACCTAAATGCACTGTTCACAGCAAAACAACAAGACACACTTACACTCCAACAAGATCAACCATACATCGGAGGCGGAGTAAAAAAAATTATAAGATTATATATCGTATATACAAAAATTATTTAATTTATTTATTCTTATTTCATTCCATGAATAATAAGTGAGATATTTTTACACTAGATAATTTAGATTTAATTTAAGTACTCCGTAGATATTTGTAAAACAAAATTAGTAATTACTTCATTTGGTAACACACCGAGCAATTTGCTCGGGGCACAACTAGTTGATTTAAAACAATTGACATACAACAAGAAAAACATGATAGTTGTATAATATAACTTGTCAAGTTATGGGATAAGAGACACTTTCATAAAATCAACCGGTCTCGTCTAAGACATAAGACAAAAAAAAAAAGACATGTATGCCACACATACACTTCTTTAATGCAAGGAGTCATATTCATTATGTCTCTATTACTTGCCTTTTCCTTTGCATATAAAAATCACTTCCCTAATTCCACTGAAACTTTCACTCACAATATATGACACTAAATTCCTAACTCCTATATATAATCATTTTACCAATCATATTATTAAGCATGTCAAATGCTCAACTAAACAAAACTAAAATATTCAAGCAATAATCAATGTGTATTTTATAGTCAGGGCTCGGAGACAACACACACAATAATAAACACCAACAAACTAAAAACATTTCTGATTTTTGAATTAAAGACAACACACACATCAATATAAGCAACAATAATATGTAATTACATCAACAACAAGCTGGATTTGGAAAATAAAGTAGATTCAGATCAAAATACAAGATAAGAAGCATAAAATCATAAAAACAGCAAAAATCATAAAACAGCAAAAATCAGAACGCAAATTCAAAAATTTCAGTAAAAATCACAAGCGGGTATTTGGAAATAAAAAAAAAAGCAAAAATCAATAAAAAAATGTAAATTTTCATATTTTATAAAAATTAAGCAGAAATTTCAAAATTTGAAAATAAAACAGCAAATTATAAAAGCAAAGAATTCAACCAGAAATTAAACCGAATTCTGTTGAATTTCAAGATGACAATTCGAATTGAAATCAAAGCAAATAGGAACAATTTCGATGCAGTTAAACTTCGTGAATTCTCTGTTGAATTTCCAACCTGAAATTCGAACTGAAATTCACAGCAAATAGGATTTCGACAAAACAAAAAATAAAAACATAAAGTTAGTTGGATTTCGTGAAATTGAGGCAGAAATTGGGTATGAAACAAAAGCAATAGGAGCTAGTATCTTAGAGAGGTTTAACAAAATGAAAATCGCTAATATGTGGCATAATTTTACAATTTGAGTCACTCGATCAATTGCAAGCGTGAAGCGAAAGAACAATGGCGATCGAATCGATGAAGTGGGCTGTGACGAATTGATTGAAGCGCGCGATGATGAGTGAGAGGATGATGAAGTGTGGTGATGGAAGATGGTGATGGAGGAGAAGAAGTGGTGAGAGTGGGGTGAATGAATGATTGTTGAAGTGGTGATGAATAAGGTTGTGCGGTGTTAGGGTTGAGTAGTGGACGAGAGAGAATGAAAAATGGGTATGGTATGTTCGATGAGTCAGAATATTCATACAGCAATAATGAGTATATTTTGTTTAAAATATTAAATAAACATCTAAGAGACCGGTGTCTCTAAAACCGGTCTCTTTACTATAATTGTGGATCCACAGCCAAAGGAACCACACGTTAAGAGATGTGATAGTCAACCGGTTTTTTAAATGGATATAGAGACCGGTTTTCGTAATTAACCGGTTTCTTAATCTAAGAGACCGGTTATTGGCACCACGGTCTCTTAGATATGGTCTTTTATGGTCATTTTGTAGTAGTGTCTAATTTATAATATTTGTTATGTCAAGTTGTTTGAGGTTTGATTTGAATATTCAATGTGTTTCTTACCTATAATTGAGTCAGACTTATATCTTTGACGTCCAATATAACTGTATTTTCGATTGCATTTTCATGTTCCTGAATTCTGTTTCTCTTTGTGTAAGAAAACCCTCCTAAGAAACCGGTGCATCTCGACCTCCCTCGTCTCATCTTTTCAATTTAATGTTTTTTCAGAGATTTTGTTTAGTGAATTGCTAAAAACAACATTAAATATAATGATAAGCATATAAACATTCAAACAGATAGGGAAAGTATTGAGGAACGTCAAACAATAAAGATAATAATGACAATTCATACACTAATTAGATCTTATACAATTACTCATACTTGAACATTAAACATAGATAAGCAGAAGAAACCGAGACATTGTATATGAATCCTTAATCCTTCTTAAGATCGAAAATCATTGGCTATGCCATTAAACTAAAAAACCAAGGGGGGAAAAAAAACACCCATGCAAACAATAAAATGAGTCCATCATAGAAGGCCCAATTGGTCCACGATGGCGCTACAACGTATATAAATCATCCCAAAAGTACTGTCTCCAAGGTCAAAGGTTGTAGTACAACATAAGAAAGTGGTAAGGTGTTTTTACTTAAGTTCATGTAGCTCGAGAAGATTCGAATCATATAAATCACAATGATTGTGTTTGTCCAATACCTAGTATGATACTAATTATATAATTATGAGAAGACAAAGAAAGCATGGCTTCTAGAATATTTTAGAAATGAAAGGCACTTTATGAGAAAACTCATCTATATGGGATATAGCGAAAATGATTGGACTGATTGCAATTAAAAGTTAATTGATAAAATTAAGATAGACAAATTCTGAAAAACCGAACAGTGATTCTTTAACAATCACTGAAAGTCAGTCATATTACCAAATCAATTACTCACATGTAACTAATGATGAAGTAGCTAGAACATAGCTTAATATAACATTAACCTAATTGTGCAGATATATACATCCAAGTGCATATAGCGAAGTAATAATACTAATAAATAATATCGATATATTACAAACGATTATGTTATTATTGATATTATTATTTATTATATATGTCTACTAATAAAACCACAAATACGTCGCAAAAGGCATTTACTAGCAACAACGACAAATCAGATAACCAAAGAAGTTGGAGTCGGCGAGATGACAAATTTGGCCGCCCACTCCTTAAAATCGCAAACTATCCTGCCAGATGTTGGGCAAAGACGTGAAGTCCGTAGATTCTGAGCCAATAAGCTAGATCCGCTTTAGAAGCGCACAAGCTCCTTATCCAATCCCCAAAGAAAGAAGGAAAATTAGGAAGAAAGGGTATCCAAACTCGCGAGATCATGGCTGCATAACTGCCCGTGCCGCTAACCGCCGCACAACAACCCACCGGAACAAGTTGACAACCAGATTGGCGTAGGGGGGAGAAGATCCCGTCAAGTCGATTGCCACATCTAGGCGTATCTCCAAGAAGAGGTAAGACATCGTAGGTCGAACGTACGGCCACGAAGCCACGTTCCCGACCGGCAATCCTAGCGATAGACCCAACGTATCTTAAAGGAAGGGACGAACGGGGAGAGGGATACATAAAACACAAGCATGCATGAAATAGAGCCAAAGACGAGAAAGACACTGCGAGATGAGAACACACAAGTAGTGAAGAGACATTAGTGCGATGTTAAAATAACCTCAATACGCAGGAACGGCATGGACCAGTTAGATCATGTATAAGCCGCGAGATGCAAGCAGAAGCTCGTGTAGATTGTGAAACACGCTATCATGAAGAAACATAAAAATGGTCTATAAGGAGCCAGGATAAGCAAAGCAAACGCAAATACTGAATTCAGATGTCCTAGTTATGGCTGGCGACCGAGATGACGCCGCACCAGCTAAGAGGATCCCTTATGAGATTAGGCATGGGAAATAAGAGAAGTGCGTGCACAGATGTAACCTTCTCGTGAAATGGATGTGCGCTGTGAATTCTTCATGAGTGTGGGGCACGACTCATGGCGACCGTAAAGGTGCGGTTCCACGGCCTGTTGAAAAGACCTAAAGCCTCATCAAAGGCAGACCGGGCCGAGCAGTCCACAACGACGAGAACGAGCTTGTAACCAGAAGACTGAAACGGCACATGGAAGCATAAGCCGAAGTCACCAAGCGAAAAACACCCATATCCCCATAGCAAAGGGTTAGGTGGCAGGCACCATTGAATCCCCAAAACCAGGCCCCGAAGGGCAGTAGCAATGGCCTCAAGACCCGCGAAGGAGCCGCATCAAAGTAATAATTGAGTCGTGTTTCAAAAAGAGAAGGGCGGACAAGTGCGCAAAGCAAGTAGAGCTTGGAACTCCAGTACAAGCGCACGAAGAGCAATACCACACTGGGGATATAGCCTAGCAACAGCATCCATCAATAAATCTCGAACCTCTCTGAGACCAACGCTGACAGAAGGAGGAATCGCGCACTACGGGCCACCAAGCACTTAACACTTGTGTGCAGGCTGAGAAACCGAAGGAAACCCGAAAGACGACTTTGGTCCCGATGCCAGTAGACTCTCGTACTTCTGATCATTTCATTGAGACTAACGAGGCCCTCCAAAATCATCTCCAGGACTCTTAAAACACCAATAGTATCCTCAATGATAGTGCCACGCTCAAATCCAAGCTGAAAAAGAAGATCAAAAGAAGTCCTAATGCGACTCACAACGGATGAAACAAAGCAAAGGCAAAGGTCAGAGGACCTCGAGTGCTGGACTTGGCAACCATAAGGTATGCCCCCATAAAATAACTGGCCGGGAGAAAGTAGCAAAATTAACCAACGCGAAGAGCGGAAATGTTATCAACTCACCTAACAAGCGAGCGACAATTAAATTGAACGCATTCGAAAATCCACCAATAACATGGAAGGCCACATGCCCGGACGGGCCTAACAAGCGAGTCACATGGAGAATGGCCCACCACCGCGGAATCCCAACAAACTAGAGACCAACTAAGTATCCCAGCGGGACATCAAAGTGCTCCACGTAAGAAATAAGCGCCTCACAAATGTACACACAATAGCCGATACATGCAGCTTAAGAAAGCGGCGTAAGAGGGGCACTAGAATGTATCCCCAAGTACAGCAGGACATTTCCGCCAGAAACAAATTGACGACCTGAGTAATAGCACTACCAACTACAGAACAGAACAGCAGCACCCCCAAGCATCAATAGGTGTTGAGCGGGTAAGCCGTCTCTACGCATGAAGTACACGCGGAAAAAAAACCTCGATTTGCTCAAACACATAGGGTGAGCACATGGTATGTGACTGAAACGACCGGACGGACCGTCAATTCGGTCCAAGTCGTCCAGGAAATATGAGATTCGGTTTGCGGTCGGTCTGGTCAAACCGAGATATCGTCCAGACCGGAAGACCGGAATTTTAAAATATATATATATATTAATATATTACTTAAGCTATATTACTGACTTAAGAGAGGGTCCCACAAAGGGGACATGATAAAGAAAAAAGGAGCGAATGAGAGGAGTTACAGTGCTTTATGCAACTCCTCATTTAAAGTCTTTGTCCTTATCTTGTTTTCTATACTAATACACGTTTCGTTTTATGGTAGGCGACCATGCGTGTGGCCCAGTCCGGCAGTCCTACACATATTTTGTCTATTTTACTCTCAAAGTCTCAATGACTTATCACATTCTTATTTACTCTTTACTACTCARTACTCACGCAATTCATTTATTATCATTCACATAATCACATTATTAAACACTCCTCCATCTTCTCTCCTCTCTCCTCTTCCAAAGCTCGTCGGTCCTTTGTCGACCACCGCTCCTCCGCAGCCCCTAGGCTCTCCCTCCACTCCGCCACTCCTCCGTAGGCCTACCCTCCTCTTCGCTGCTCCACAACTCCGCCGTAGTCGTCAACAGCAGCTAGCGTCGTTGTCGTCAACTCCGCAACTCCTCCGCTTCTCCACTGCAACACCGTCGTCCCCTGCAGCGCCGTCATCGTTCTCTCGTCCACTGCAACTCCGCCGTCATCGTCATCAACTCCTCCGCTTCTCCACAGTAGATCGACAAGTCTAGAGTCGGTGGTTTTTTTTAATTTTTCTTTCTTTTTTTTTGTTTAATTATTTCAACTAATTGAACTAAATTGTGAAATATTGAGACTTGAAATTTAAAAATCTAAATTATTTTTTTGTTTTTGTGAATGTGTAATTGTTTATGATTGTTTATGATTGTGTAATTGTTACTGTGAATCTAGGATTGTGAATGGCGTGAGATTTTGATTTTTTTTTTTTTTTTGCTAATAATTTTTAAAGATATTATTTTAATTTTTCTTTGCCAATTGCAAATTGCTATNGAGTTGTTTGATATGTTTAGTATCTTTTCAATCTCACATAATGTGTAGTTTTGGATTTGCTTCTCAGACATTTTAAGGTTGGGGTTGTTGAACCTTTGTTGTTATTTTAGCAGAATATCGTCCGACAAATTCTTCCATTGGACATCCATAGGTCTTTAGGGTTGGAGATTTCACATAACATTAGAAGTGTCACAAACAGGTCTCTTAGTTGATGAGATGTTGCCCAAGTAGCAGCCTCATTTAAGGCCCCAATTCATTCATTGTCTCCCTCTAAAAGTCCCCAACCATTGCAAGCTTCTTTGAAAGTTGGGTATACTATGTCGTTTACTGTTCTTATGTCTTCGAAGCAAGTAGGCCCTCTAACAACATTAAGGAGCATTCTCAAATAATAGTGTTCTCCGAATGTAGGATGAGCATAATAAATCCTTCCAATTTTAAATCCTTGTTCTCGTTGTTTCCATCTCTTTTCATCTCTTTGCCACACCCATCTTGTTGGAAATTCTCCAAATGTTAACATTCGTGCTTCAGGACTTGTTTTATTGGTTTCCATCCATTCTGTAAAAAGTGTCCCCATTTCTCCAACGCAATGTACCACACTATCTAAGTAATCATGGTCCTCAAAGATGACTTGTTGTTCATTTGGTAGGTGGTAACTTAACTTTTCCACCGGGAGTTCTTTGTACTGTATTTCAAACCCAAATATCCTCCAACATGCTTCTACTGCTGAAACATATCTACAATTTAGGTATGATTTGACCTTGTCTATTGTAGATTTAAATTGATCTATTCCTTCCCCTACACTTTCAATGTTATTGTTGGTGTTGGTTTGGTCAATTGATGCAAGTACCATGTCTGAACCTTTGTTCATGTATTTGAAAAGGTACTTGGTGTTGTTGTATTTGTTGCATAACTCCACATTAATATGTGCTTGATATTTTACCGGCAAGTCTATATTGTAAGGTACAATGAAAGAGTTATCAAATACATTGATATTTTTACTTGCTGTTTTTCCATCATCTCTTCTCTTGTAGACAGGATATCCATCTTCCCTTATACTTGTTTCATTTGTGAACGCTCTAGGGTAATATTTGGTAYACCTTCCATCTTTCATACAAGGTGAATGTTTATTGACTATTCCACATGGACCATGAGTCATGTGTTGGACAACAGCAGCAAATCCATTTGGATCAATGTCCTCATCAGGTAATTCGGCACAGATCAAATTATCAATGTTTTTAGTTGTTCGTGGTACGTCTTCCTCATGTATGAACAATAATATGTGGGCATGTGGCAGTCCTCTCTTTTGAAATTCAATTGTGTAAATCACTGTGTAAAGATAATGTGTGTTATAATTGTATAATATATTTGTTTTAATTAGTTGTTTTGAAATTATATGTTACATACTTGCTTTTGTTTTCCCAAAATGGCCTCTTTCAGTTAGGTCACACATTAATTCATCAAGCTTGATCTTGAAAACTCTAGCAATAATGTCAGGACGATCTTCTGGTCGTTGGCCTGGTATGATGCTTAAGTATTGTTTAATCTCATCYTAATTTGGGTTACAAGTGAAAGTTATGAAGAAATCAAGAGGACCTGCCCATTTACATATTTCCAATGCATCATGATAGTTTTGTATCATGAACCTTGGGCTTCTTGTAAATGAAGAGGGCAAGACTACACGTTGCCCCACTTTATACATGACACGGCGCTCTCTCGCCACGAGCCACTGCTCTTGTACCTCAAAATTTCTTTCTAATTTCTTCTGATTAGCTCTTACCCAATCTAATCTTGACTCTCTCTAAGCATGTGAACGCATCTACCATGAATTGTTGATTCAACCTACCTAACTTGAATCTTGTATTGGATTCTTGTTGTCTTTGTTGGAAGCGAAATGCATATATTCTCTAATGGTAACATGTTTTCTAGCTCTCTTTGTAGTTTCATCATGTTCAGCATGAGTTATCTGTACGGTATCCATCTTCACCATATGGAAATAGTAGGGATACTGCATTCCATGAAGCTAGGATGCAATTCTGATATTCTTTTAGGCCATCACATCTATGTTCAACAATAACATCACGATGTCTTTTTCGTTATCATTTGAACCAACTATGATGCAGCAACTTCTGATTTGTTGGTAAGTTGTATTGTCTCCCATTTTGCACGTGTTCCTACTTAATGCGAAGGCTGAAGATTACTTTCTGTAAATCTTCCTTGCCATCCGAAATGCCTAGTTAACTCATTGTGTTCGTCAAACATTTTTGATAAATTTTCAATAATCTTTGGATCAATTATTTTGTTTTTTTTATTGTCTCCTAAAGATATTCAATCTATTCTGAACTTCATTTTCAGTGTCATGATGTACAACGGGTAAATTTAGGTCCTACCAACTGGGGGTAATAAGCGATCCTTATTGATTTTTTGTCCATTTCATCGAAGTAAGGTGCATTTCCTTCATTGATCTTTATCAACCTTTCCACCCATTGTATGTTAAAGCAAACAAAGAGTTTAACATCCTAGATTGCTCCTAAATGTTCTTAGATCTGACCTTCTGTTTCAAGTAGTGTTTAAAATATGGTGGTGGTGGTTGAGAAGAGGGAGCTTAACTTTTCCTTTGGCAACATATGCTGATTTATTGATGTCGTTGTTTGAGCTCTTCACAGTTCTTCAATACCACATAATTGCCTACAGTAAGGCAAGTTTGAGTAGGTCCTCCAATATCCATGGTCTGTGTATTTCCTTTATTATTTTTAAGTGAAACTTATTAGTCATAATTATATGTTTTGTCACTATTCGTTACGATATGTATACAAAACTTACTTTTTTCCATTGATTGGATGTATATGTTGCTCTTAAAACCTGTTTGTTATTGGTTTTGATGTTGTTTGATGATGACTCTGCAGAATCACATGACAATTTGCATGATCGTGTCTTTTGTTGTAATGTTGCTAATTCATACTAATTTTTGATACCTTTGCCCTTTAAAATCAAGATTATTTAATTTGTTAATTCATAGTTTGTTGAGATGGATTTAGAATATAAAATTGTTTCTTACCCTATAATTGAGTCAGTACATATATTGACTTCTTTGTATTAGTTGTTATTTTCGGTTGCTTTTTCAGTGTTCCTAATTCTGTTTCTTCCTTTGTGTAAGAATACACCTCCTAAGAAAACGTGCATGTCTTGCCACATCTGCCTTCTCCATCTTTTCAATTTATGTTTATCAAATATTTGTTTAGTTGAATTGGCTAAAACATCTTATTTAATTATAGCTATTAAATTGATCATTCAAAACATTTAAGAAAATTATGAAACTTCTTCACAATTAAGCATAGATAAATGCATTCTTAAACTTAAATACTCATACAAATTACATATACTTGAAAAGTAAACATTTGATCTAAGCAAAGGGAAACTGGAGACATTTGTTCATATAATCCTTATCATCCCTTCTTAACTTCGAAAATCATTGGCTAATAGCCATTGATACTACCAAAACCTCAAGGGGGAAAAAACACACCACCGTGCAAAAAATAAAATTAAATTAGTGAGGCCCAACTGCCAACGTTGGAGACTAACTAAGTTTATAACATCATCCAAATCATGTCTCATGTCACAGTTTCGATACACATTATGAAAAAGCGATAACGTGTTTACTCTTGACTTTGATGTTAGCTGAAAGAATCCAATCAATATAATCAAATGATTTCTTGTTGTATCTGTCCAAAATAATTATGATACTAATTAATATAATAATTGAGAAGATCCAAAGGAAAGCATTCTCTATAATATATTTTATTAAATTGAAAAGACACTTTTAGAACAACTCATCTATATGACTTAGGAAACTGATATGGACATGATTGATCATTATTTGCATTATTAAATAAATTCATAAATTAAGATAAACAATTTGAAATCCGAACAATAATTGTTTACAGTACACAAGTGAATCTAAATTCACTGAAATCTAATATTACCAAATCAATTTACTTGCATTGAAACATAATGAGTAGATAACCATCAAACTTAATCATACACTAAACTAATGTGTGCAGATATTACATAACCAATCATTAATAATAAATCTAATCATATTATTCTTTATAAATATATATATTATATATACTATAATAATGATTACTTTATATTATTATTATATATATATTTTATATTATTATTATTTATTATTATTTTATTATTATATATTATTAATTATTATTATTATTATTATTATATTATTATTATTTATTATATTATTTTATTAATATTATTATTATTAATATTATTATTAGTTTAGGGTTTTCAAACAGGGGAAATTGGATGTTATTCTGTTGTGATTCTCCTTTTGGCTTTGTAATACCAATATGTTTTGGCTCATGTCACATGTTTACATTGTTAATTAATCTACCTTAAATATAAATTTAAAGTTTGTCAAATGTCTACACACACTATATCTTTTCCACTTAATTTACAACACTTAAGTTAAGCAATCTATTCCTCTCAACAATTCTACACTTTTCATGAATTTCATATTACCAACTCTTAATTTTATTTTTTAAACCAAATAAAACTTAATACTTTTTGGTCCAAAAAGAAGAAGTTTTGATTATTAAAAGTTTAAATAAAGCATTTAAAAATAACATAGCATTTATTGAACTTTAAATTTAAGAAAATTAAAATTCATAAGAGTGTTTAATATTTCATAAATATGAAATGTGCTTTACATTTATTATTCTAATCTAATATGTAAACAAATCTACAACCATTCTATAAATGAAATATTCTTGAACTATCATATACACAAATGTACTAACTTTCTATAAAATATCATAAAATAAATTCTACATACAAATACTGGAAAACGTATAATAATTTCACTATATAGATATACATTATTCATAATTAGGTTATGGTTCATCTATAACTTCACCCATGTCATCATCTCCATCTGGATTCCATTCCACAAAAGCCTCAATAAGTTTAATTGCAACATATAGTCTAATTTCAAATACCACATTCCCATGTATTGATATTTGACTGGATTTATCTCTTCATCATCAATTAGTACATCATTATATTTCTCTATGATTGGAATCCATGGTGGGATGCGTGGAATTGTTTTTAAAAGTACATCAATCCTCCTAGCATGAGAATAGAAGTTGTTCCACCCTCCAATATAGAAGTTTCCCCAATCGTTGCATCTGCCTCTAACCCTTTCGACATAGTCCAGTACTGACTCCCCATGAATCATTATTAGGTTATATGGGTTCATTGGGTGTTCATCCATCTACGTCAAAAAAAAAATGTGTCACACAAAATATTCTACACATCTATATCTATATAAACTTGAATAACTTAATTTTAGCTTTAAAATTTGGAAAGAATAAGTTGTTTATTTTATGATAACTTAAACGACTAATAAAATGGACACAAAATATCTATATAAATTATAACATATATCATTTGTATAACACTTAAAGTATGGACAAATCAAACATCAAACCAAAGCAAAAGAAAATTTGGAGACATTTATTCATACAATCCTTATAATCCAAAAAGTATGTCTCCAAATGTGAAAGGTTGTAAAGTAGAAATTATGATAAACGGAATAACATGTTTACCTTTACTTTTAAAAGTAGCTTGAGAAGATATCGGATCAATATAAACAACACGACTTTCACTCTATCTGTCCAAAAATTATCATCATATTAGTGTATATAAATAACTGAAAATATAATTCTATATCTACGTTAACTTTGCACCCATATAAAATTTAAATACCAATACAATCTTTAATATTTTTTAATATCTCTAAAAGAAGTTAGTTACATTGCTTAAAACTAATTTGAACTCCTTCGTACAACACTTTTGAAAAATTTAAGACATGTAGGGAACAAATAATCATGCAACAATTTAAGTTTTTATTATTATTATTATTATTATTATTATTTATTATTTATTATTATTATATTATATAGCATGAAAAACTAAAGTGTATCATAATAGATAAAAACTATCACGAGTTACGACTAAACTTTATATTTTTAATATATTTAAAATTACTTTATAGTAGTGATTATTGTTTGAGTTGTTCTTTGCAATTGACGGAAAGTTGAACATACAAAGTCTTTAACCTTTCCAATAACTTTTTATCTTTTAATCCAGGTTAAACTGATTTACACTTTTAATAACAGTAAATTGTTCAATTTTAAATTTTCCAAAAAAACGATGTCTTCTTAATTTTTTAATGTCAAAAAACGATTTCTACTTACTTGAGGACGACCACTAGTCACTTTGATTGTGTAACTACCAGTTTTTTGTTTTTCCTTTTTTCATCCTCAAATATTGGACTACCAACAACCATATAATACCAAGAACTCATATATTCATATAGTGATAGTCATATCATCGCATATTAGTATTATAAACTTTTAATTTAAGGTATAGTACATACTATAAATTGTGTCTGCAATAAATGTAGTCATTGTCTTCTTTAGAATAAGCTCTATCTGCAATCAACATAATAGCAACAATTTTAAAACCATGATAAAATCCTGAAATTGAAAATTTGATAGAAGAGTACGAATTAAGGAAAAAAATTTATCAACAACAACATTACAACATACAGTAGATAAAAATGAAAAATGTATATCAATGTTGATTTAAAATTCTAGAATCAACCCACATATTACTCTATTCTTCCACTAAACAACAATGAAAACATTATAACCATCAAATGCAATCTGCCAACCATCATATAAATTTGTGAATTTATATCTGGTTATTATATCTGGTTCATGTCATATATTCTTTATTTGTGAATTGGAGGTTCGTTAGTACTTCTGAATTTAATTGAAATTCTTGATAGTAAGTTAGGCCATCATAATAACAAAGATCTTATTCCCTAACAAAGCACATTAATTTACAATCGGTCAAAATCTACAAAATTCCAACAATCAAGAATCAAACATTACGTCAACATCCACCAAAAAATTGAAAATATACAACAATGAGTCAACAGACATATCACAATCACCACCATTTAAAACTGCTCTTCGTTAAAACTGAACAATAATCTTAACTTTCAATGATTAAAAAACAATACAGTACTATGTATATCATACAACTAACAAATGCAAACTACCAAATGCAACCCAACGAATGAAAGGAATAAACATCAATTACATACATATTTTGAGTAAAACCAAAAATGGGATTAAAACTTAAAATGAGAGCCCTAAACAACCAGAAAGAAAGCAACTTTGCGGTACTCTCAACTTACTACTCGTACTTCGACTTCGCTATCACTTAGGGAAAATAAATTTCACTAATTAAACCAAAAAACTTTAAAAATTTAAACTTTTCATAGTAAATAAATGGCGACTAAAAATTAAATCAACGCACGACATTATTTTAATCAACCATTTAAAATAAAAAAYAWAGAGAAGATTTTTATTTTAAATTAAAAATTCAAAAAGAGAGTAAAATGACATATACCGAATTTCACTTGGAAGACTTCGATTAATATTTGAAGAATGTAAAAGGATGTCTACTATCAATGAAATCAGTAACGACTAAAATAAGACGAATAATTGGAAAATATTTTTAATCATATTGATTGGATGATTAATTAATTAAAATGATCCCATCAATGTTGGTTCCTTTTTTTAAGGGATAGAATTAGACCTCTAAAATTCACAGCGTCGCTAATTAATTTGACAATTATAAGTTATTTTACATTATCGTTGAACAAATAATGCATCAAATCACTACAAAAAAAAGACCCTATTCATAGAAATCGTGAAACAAATTACACAATCAAAAGAATATCACCATACCAAATACAGTTTCTTTTATTCTATGCAGACTTCATTGATTTAAAAAAAATTGAATAGACTTCAATGTTTTCTCAAATTAAAACAAGAACACAATGTATTTACCACAATTTTTAGGCTATATATGATAAGTCTTATAATTATCTGATTAATATCATACACACTAAGTGGATATTTTACTAAATAATCTGGCATGATTCACTCCTCATGAATTTGAGTATACTATATTATGATTCACTTTAAAATTGAGTAACTGATCTTTTAAAATATTATTAGCAACCAAAATTACGATGTTGGTAAATAATTTTTGATATATCATATGCAAGTAGTATATTTTATAAGTGAAGTCTACAAATTAAAATTGAAGTGTGTGTGAATAGTGAGTGATGATGCTTATGCAATTCCCCGTCCATCAGCACCGCACGCCGTGTGTTTTTTTTTAAGGTTATTTTTCCACCAATAAAATTAAAAAAACATGACGTTAAATATAATATTGTTCTATTTGTACAACCTTCATTGATATACTATAAAAATGAATACACTTCATAATTTTCTCAATTAATATGCATGAAAATTTGACTACAAGTATGCATTCAATTACAAATTTAAAATTCCAAATAAAGTAAAACAATAATACTTACCAGATATTACTTCGACCAACTGTCAGAGAATGCTACAATCCAACGAACATACAATATRTACAATTTCCTGTTCAAATTATAATTTATTTTATGTTACAATAACATCATAATTTGATAAAATTTAAACAAAGAACATGAAAGGAGTGAAGAATGAGAAGAACATATCGTATTAATCAGAGTTCTACTTGTGAATGGAAATTTCTACAATTTCTACGAACATACAATATTACTATTTCCTGATAAACATATAAATTAATAATTTGTTACCATAACATCTTAATTTTTTTAATTCAAACATATAAACATGAAGGGAGTGTGAAATTAGAACATACCGTTGTAATCAGAAAAAGTTGCTTGTGAATGGAAATTGTAACTGTTGAGTCCCTTAAGTTTTGAATGATGACAAACCATTACAGGAAACAGGATGATTAAGTGTGAAAATAGTTGGTTTTGGGAATCAGCTAGTTTAGATACTTGTTTCCTCAGACAAGTTAATATTTATTGTGAATGCTTTGGAACTAACTTTTTTGTTACAGGGAACAGCTGATTACATGAAAAGCTCATTCACTGGTACAAAACCAGTACGAGCTGTTTCCTTGACTGTTATGCTGAAAACAGTCATATATCTTTTGTTACATGTTAACATTGTTATATGTGCAGTAATAGATTGATTCCAAGACTTGAAGTGTGAAACCTTTCGAAGAAATTCGAAAAAAGAAGCTGTGTTCAAAGATTGAAGTAGTTGAAGGAAGATTCAAGTTCTTGAAGATTACATGAAGATTCGAAGAATTGTAGCTTAGAATTTATTTTAAGGATATTCATGTAATATGCTCTGTAGTATGATTGAATGGTAATGAACTAAGTGCCTTAAGTGTTTRTGAGTATGTTATGAATTCTGGTACAAAGCTTGGAACAAAATTCATAACACACTCAAGGAACCAAGCTGGGGTACCAGTTGCGTTCCTGAATGGAATATTGGCTGCGGTTTTGAAAAAGGGTTTTTCTAAAATATTTTAAAGGATATTTTGAAAAAATATTTGCAGTTGGAAATATAGATGAATATGTGTATATTGCCTTAAAACTTGGAGTATATATCTTGTTCGATCAAAATCTTAGGATAAAGTCGAACAAGATAAATACTTTCCATAAAACTAATCTTGCCTTGTTTGACAAGAATAGATTTATGGAAACTAGGGTTTAAGTCAATATACATATAAATATACATCTATAATTTCATATTCCATAACTCGTAACACTGTTAATTTTAGAGGTCTAATTCTATCCTTAAAAAAGGAACAACATGATGGGATCATTTTAATTAATTAATCATCAATCAATATGATTAAAAATATTTTCCAATTATTCGTCTTATTTAGTCGTTACTAACTTGAATATTGATAGTAGCATCTTTTCATTCTTCAAATATTAATCGATAGTTTCTAAGCGAAATTCGTATATGCTCATTTTAACTCTCTTTTTGAATTTTAATTTTAAATAAAAATTCTTCTCTTTTCTTTTTTTTTTAAAATGGTGTTGATTAAACTAATGTCGTGCGTTTGATTTAATTTTTAGTCCCATTCTATTTACTTTGAAAAGTTTAAATTTTTAATTTTTACATTTTTTTTGGTTAATTAGGTGAAATTCTAATTTTTTCCCCTAAGTGAAAGCGAAGTCGAGTACGAGTAAGAAGTGAGGTACTGCAAAGGCTTCTTTCTGGTTTGTTTTGGGCTCTCATTTTAATTTAAAATCCATTTTTGGTTTTACTTCAAATTTATGAATTGATTTTTCCTTTATTCGTGGGTTGCATTTGGTAGTTTGCATTTGTTAGTTGTATGATATACATAGTACTGTAATTGTTTTTAATCTGTAAAGTTAAGATTATTGTTCAGTTTAACGAAGGCAAATGGTGGTGACCCGATGCACTCCACCTGTTGTTGACTACAATTGTTTGTAATATTTTCAATTTTTTGGTGGATGTTACGTAATTTTGATTCTTGATTGTTGGAATTTTTAGATTTTGACCGATTGTAAATTAATGTGTCTTGTTAGATAAGACTTGTTATTGATGATGCTAACTTACTATCAAGAAATTTCATTTAAATTCAGAAGGTAACTAACATGAACTCAATTTCACAAATAAAGAAATATGTCATGAACCGATATAATAACTAGATATAAAATTCACAATTTATATGATGGTGCAAGATTGCTTTTGATGGTTATATGTTTTCATTGTTGTTTTAGTGGATAGAATAGAGTAATATGTGGGTTGATTCTAGAATTTAAATCATATGTATATACATTTCATTTTTATCTACTTAATGTTGTTGTTGTTTGTTGATAATTTTTTTCCTTAATTCGTAAATCTTCTATCAATTTTCAATTTCAGGAATTTTATCAGGTTTTATAAAATTGGTTGCTAATTATGTTATTTGGGCAGATAGAGTTATTCTAGCGAAGACAACGACTACACTCATTGCGACACAATTTATAGTATGTAACTATACCTTAAATTAAAAGGTTTTAATAATATAATATGGGGATGATTATGACTACATATTATGAATATATGAGTAGAGGCGGAGGGAGGGGGGAGGCAAGGGGGGATGCACCCCTATTTTGGGAAAAACAAGACCAAAAAAATGATTTATATTGTTTGAACTTTGATTGTTGATTGTATTTGTGTTATCGTATAATTCTTATGCCTAATATTAGTTCAAATGATTTATGCTTTAATTGGAATTGGAATTTGGAAAATTTGAAATGTAATTTTTTTAGTTGTTGAAAATATGTATTAAATTGTTTGGTTGTTAGAATTAATTGATAATTGAATAACTTTATAAGTTGATTATTGAATAGTTGAAGTTAGTCTTTTATTAAAATTTAATTGGCCTAGAATTATTGAATCTGAGAGATATAGATGAGGTAAGCCACTATTGATGATATAAATTATAAAATAATTAATTGACTTTATATTTATCAATATAAAAATCATACGATCCTTTCTAACAATGAAACCCGAAAGACATTTGTAATTTATTGTTTATTTTTTCTTATTTTCTTGTGATTGTATTGTAAGACTATATTATAATTTGGCATTTAAAATGTTAGAACTTAATGATTAAACAATTGTTATTATTCGTGTATTTTTGTTAATTATTGTGTATTTTTTTTTACCCGATTTGAAATATGAATTTGAAGCTTTCTAATATTTGGCACCCCCGATTTTCCAAAATCCTGCTCGCCTCTGTGAGTTTTGGTATTTATATGGTTGTTGGAGTTCATATTTGAGGATGAAAAAGAAAAAACAAAACTGGTGTTAGCATCAAAGTGACTATGGGTGTCCTTAAAGTAAGTAGAAATCGTTTTTTTGACATTAAAAAAGAAAACATTCGTTTTTTTGGAAATTAAATTGAACATTTACTGTTATTAAAAGTGTAATCAAGTTTAAGGTGAGATTAAAAGATTTAGAAAGTATGAATTGGGAAAAGGTAAAGAACTTTTATGTTCAACTTTCCGTCAAGTTGCAAAGAACAACTCAAACATTTAAATATATATAATGTAATTTTAAATAAATATATTAAAAAATATAAAGTTAGTCTAACTCAGTGATAGTTTTTATTCTATTATGATACTTAGTTTTTCATCGCTATAATATATAATAATAATAATAATACTAATATATAATATAATAATAATATATAATATAATTAAAATCAATAATAATAATAATAATGATAATATATAAAATAATATAATATATAATAATAATAATAATAATAATATATATAAAAATAAATAATATAATAATATAATAATATATTAATAATATAATAATTATATAATATAATATATAATATAATAATTAATAATTAATTATAATAATATAATAATAATAATAATAATATAATATAATATATAATAACACTAAATTGTTGCATGATTATTTGTTCCCTACATGTCTTAAATTTTTCAAACATGTCTTAAATTTTTCAAAAGTGTTGTACGAATGAAGTTCAAATTAGTTTTTAAGCATGTAATAACTTCATTTAGAGATATTAAAAAATATTAAATTGTATTTGGTAATTTAAATTTTATAATGGGTGAAAGTTAACGTAGATATAGAATTATATTTCGTATTTATATCACACTAATATGATATAATTTTTGGACAGATAGAGTGAAGTCGTGTTATTTATAATTGTTTCCGATAATCTTCTCAGCTACTTTCAAAAGTAAAGTAAACATGTTTATTCCGTTTATCATAATCTCTACTTTAAACTTTCATCACATTTGGAGACATACTTTTGATTATAAGGATTGTAGAATAATTCTCCAAATTTCTTTTGCTTGGTTTTCATGTTATTTGTCTTACTTGAATGTTTACAACTGATATATGTTTATTTAATAATAGATATTTTGTGTCATTTTATTAGTCGTTTAAGTTATCATAAACTAAACAACTTATTTCTTTCCAAATTTTAAAGCCAAAAACTAAGTTATTCAGTTTTATTATACGATATAGTTGGGTAGAATATTTTTGTGTGACAAATTTTTTTTTTGAGGTAGATGGTGACAGAACGCCATATATACAGGATTCATGGGAGTCAGTACAGGACTATGTCGAAGGGTTAGAGACAGATTGCAATGATTTGGGAACTTCTATATTGGAGGGTGAACAACTTCTATTTCATAGCTAGGAGGATTGTGTAGCTTTTAAAACATTCCACCATTCCCACCCATGGATTCCAATCATATAAAATATAATGATGTACTTATGATGATGAAGAGATAAATCCGTCAAATACCAATACTTGGGAAGTGGATATTTGAAATTAGAACTATGTTCCAAATCAAACTTATGAGGCTTTTGGTGGAATGGAATCCAGTGGAGATGAACGCTGACATGCGGTGAAGTTAAAATAGATGAACCATAACTAATTCTGAAAAATGTATATTATATAGGTGAAATTATTATAACTTTGCAGTATTCTGTATCTAGAATTTATTTTATGATATTTTATAAAAGCTTAGTACATTTGTGTATAATGAAATAGTTCAAGACATATTTGATTTATAGAATGGTGTAGTTTTGTTTACCATATTAGATTAGAATAATAATGTAAGCACATTTCATATTTATGAATATAAACACTCTTATTGGATTTAAATTTTCTTAAATTTAAAGTTCAATAATGCTATGTTATTTTAAATGCTTTATTTAAACTTTTATATCATACTTTCTTCTTTTTGGACAAAAAAAGTATTAGCTTTTATTTGGTATTAAAAAAATAAAGACACTAGTAACATAAAAATCTTTATGCGTCGCATCCTAAACGCTATTTGCGTCGCACCCTAGGGGCGACACAAGCTCTCGACGCAATAGGTCTAAAGTATTTGCGTGCACCTAGGTGCGAGCAAATGAACAGCTTATTTGGGCGTCGGCACTTTAGCTAAGGTGCGACGCAAATGAAGAGCTATTTGCATCGCAACTTTAGCCAAGGTGGCGACGCAAATAGTTGCCTAAATTTTTTAAAAAAAGCTATTGGCGTCGCACTTAAGTCTAAAGTGCAACGCAATAGCTTCTTCATTTGCCGTCGCACCTAGTAGACGCAAATGAGCTTAGACCCCTATTTGCGTCGGTCACTAAGTAAGCAATCAATACATACTCAAAGCTTAGTCACAGAAGTATACAAACATCACATATTGCATAACATGGCAAACTCACCCAATTGGATAATTTTGATTTAGTTTCAAGAATAAAATCTCTTGCTCGACCAGGGTCAATTTTTTTTAGGATAACCACACTTCATCGAGGGTTCTACATAATAATCATTTTAGCTGATTGAGGGCAGAATTGTCTTCACAATCTTGGATATATGGTTGCCATCTGGTTCCGCATCCACAGACAGCGAATGAGTTTTTGAGCCTACAGGAAATAAAAGAAAGATAAAATAAAAAAATATATGACAATCAAGAAGTTGAGATGGCGCCACAACGGGAGAAGTCAGGCAAACTGGCAACAGCTAATCACACCGGGTATGCAGCACATCTAGGTTCTCAGTTTTGTGGTCCATGAGAAAGGCACATCTCTCTATTGTAGAATGCAGCCCAACGGGAAGTGTAGCAAAACTGCAAAATCCATCACATCGATTTTGTACCTCCGATCCGAGCTGATTGGAGGCAGTAGGGAGGACTGCCTAGGCTATCTGGGCAGTCTTTTCCTCTCATCGGGCGTTCCTTTTGTACTGAAATCAAGCTGTTTGAAAATTCTTAGCTGCACCGCAGTTTTCATAAATAATCAAAGGTATGTAATCGAGTGTTTTGGTAGTCTCCTAGATGAGTTGTGTCAACTAATTGATACTTAAATGCTTATATCAACGGAGAATATAAAATACCATATCCTTACTCTGCTTCTTGTAAGTAACAAGCAACAAGGCAATCCAACCCCAACATTAATTCATTGAAAAAGCATATCTTCATACAAAACCAAAAAAGTAGAAAAGAGGATATTGACATAAAAGGTTACAGAGTACACTACTTATTAATAAGGACGCTTCCCTAATCTTGAGAATTTGAGATTCTCGAGCTTTGTTTGTATCAGCCAACTTATTTGTTTGTCTAAACAGGAATTAAACTTAGCAGTGTGACACTCAAAATAATTAACAAATAATTACAAAATTCATTAAATAATTTAGAAAAACCACAATTCAGAAAAATTCATCAACAGCTGATTATTTAATTTACTCTAAAAATCTGAAAAATTAATTTGAGAGAGGCGGTAACGTGGTGGCGGCTGATGGTCGGTGAGCAGTGGTGGCGGTAGGCAATGAGCAATAAATATCGAGAGATGAGATGAGTTATAACAAAAATTAAAAACCAAAATCAAACAAAAATCAGAAATAGAATGAAACACCTTAGATCTAAAATCTATCTTACCTAATTTACGCAAATGGTGGAGAACAGCGAGACCAGCTCGATGGATAGCACGAATGGCACTGTGCAGGAAGATGGAGGAACGAAGACAGCACGAGAAGGACAAACAAGACGGCGTGAACGAAGGACGACTATCAGGAGGACGCGAGGAGAGAGATATTAAGTGAGGAGAGAGAGTGGGAATGGGAGAGAAGCTCATTAGTGTCAAGTTGTGATGATTTTGAGTGGCGAGGAGAGGTATGAGAAATAGAAGTTCAGTAATTTGCGTCGGAATCCTAAGGCTGTGGACGCAATGGCTTTAGTTGCCTATTTGGCGTTGCGCTTAGTAAGAGTGTGACGCAAATAGTTCTTTGGATTTAGCTATTTGGCGTCACCTTTACTAGAGTGCGACGGCAAATAGAGAAACTCCTATTTTCTATTTTCGTAGGTTATTGAGTTAGTTGCGTCGCACTCTTATATAAAGTGCGACGCAAATAGAGAAAAAGTAAAGCCTATCTTGCGTCCAGATGTCAAGGTGCGACGGCATAACGCGACGCAATTGAACATTTGGTACTAGTGTAATGAAATTCAATGAAAGGAGTGTAGAATTTGGTTGAGAGAGAGTAGATTGGCTTAACTTAAGTGTTGTAATAAGTTGAAAAAGATATGTGTTTGGGACATTTGACCAAAACTTTAAAATATATTTTAAAGGTAGATTAACAATGTAAACATGTGACATAGGCAAACAAATAATGTGGATTACAAAAGCCAAAAGGAGCAATCACATAAACAGACATACCATTCAATTTCCCCTGTTTGAACAACTAAAACTAAGATAGACTAGCTTTTGATGGTTAAAAAGTTGCTTTAAAACTTAATTGATTTAAAGAAATATTAGGTAAATTATCTTTTAGATTGGTTTTAAACTATTACAATGCATAATAATAATAATAATCATGAATAATAATAAAATAATTAATAATATAATAATATTATAATAATCATATAATAATAAAATAATAATAATAATATATTATTATTATTATTATTATTATTATTATTAATATGATAATATGATAATCATGATTAATTATTATATCGGATAGATATATCATATTATTAAATGATTTTTGGATTAATGTATAATCGCACGGACATTAGTTTGGTGTCTGATTAAGTTTGATGTATTATACTATTATGTTTCAAAATGCATAGAGTAAATTGGATTTGGTAATATTGAGATTTCAGTGAATTTTAGATTCACTTGTGTACTGAAACATTATTGTCGGATTTCAATTGGTTTATCTTAATTTATGAATTTATTTAAAAAAATTGCATACATGAGCAATCATGTCAAATCATAGTTTTCACTAAGTCATATAGATGAGTTGTCTCAAAAGTGTCCTTTTTCCAAATTTATAAAAAGTAATTATAGGAATATGCTTTCCGTTGGATCTCTCAATTATTTATATAATTTCAGTATCATATTATTATTTTTTGGACGATACAAGAAATCATTGTGATTTATATTGATTGGGAATCTTGCTCGAGCTAACATAAGTCAAGGTAACACATTATCCCAGCTTTTTCATACATGTGTATGTGAAACCTTTTGACAACTTGGGAGAAAGATTTTGGGATGATTTTAAACTTGGTTAGGCCCACGTTGGCAGTTGGGCCTTCGCTAATTTAATTTTATTGTTGCACGGTGGTGTGTTTTATCATCTTGCAGGTTTGGTAGTATCCAAATTGGCTATTATGCCAATGATATTTGACAGTTCAGAATGGGATGATAAGGATTATAATGAACAATGTCTCCGGTTTCCCTTTGCTTGATAAATGTTTTACTTGGCAAGTTAGTAATTTGTAATAAGAGTATTTAAGTTTAGACATGCATTATATCTATGCTTAAATTGTTGAGTTTCACTATTTCCTTAAAGTGTTTGAATGAATCAATTTAATAGCTATAAAATTAAATAAGATGTTTTTAGTCAAATTCAACTAAACAATATTTTGAAAACATAAATTGAAAAAGAATGGAGAAGGCAGATGTGGCAAGACATGCAACGTTTTCTTAGGAGGTGTAATTCTTACACAAAGGAGAACAGAATTTGGAACACCGAAAAGCAACGAATAAGCTAATACAATAGTCAACATAATATGTGCTGACTCATTATAGTAAGGAAACAAAATTTTGAATATTCTAATCAACATCTCACAAACTATGACATTAAAATATTAAATAATTCTTGATTTTAAGGGAAAAAGGTCATCAAAATTAGTATGGAATTGGCCAAATTCAGAAAAGACAAGATCAATGCAAGTTGTCATGGTGATTCTGCAGAGTCATCATCACAACATCAAAAACCAATAACAAAACAGGCTTCTTAACGGCAACATATACATCCAACATGGAAAAAAGTAAGTTTTTGATACATATCGTTAAACGAATTAGTGAGCAAAACATATAATTAATGAAATATTTCACTTAAAATAAAAAGGAAAATAACAAGAGCCAATGGACATTTGGAGGACCTCCTCAAACTTGCCCTTATACTGTAGGCAATTATTGGTATGAAGAACGTGTGAAAGGCAGCTTCGAACAACGACAGCCATAAAATTCAGGCATATGTTGCCAAAGGGAAAGTTAAGCTCGCCTCTTCTATAACCACCACCACCATAATTTAAAAACAATACTTGAAACAGAGGGTCAGATCAAAGAAATATTAAGGAGCATCTAGGATGTTAAACTCTTTGTTTGCTTTAACATCAATGGGTGGAAGGTTGATAACAAGATCAATGAAGAAAATGCGCTTACGTTTCAGTTGAATGGACAAAATCATCACAAAATAGATCCTTATTACCCCAGTTGGTGAGGAACCTAAATTTACCCAGTTGTG
>SNQN01000313.1:130205-142993 GCA_008642245.1 Bassia scoparia
TGTTACGCTAATTTAATTTGAACAATTATAAGTTATTTTACAGTTATCGTTGAACAAATAATGCATCCAAATCACTACAAAAAAAGACCGCTATTCATAGAATTCGTGAAACAAATTACACAATCAAAAGAATATCACCATACAAAATACAGTATTCTTTTATTCTATGCAGACTTCATTGATTTAAAAAAAATTGAATAGACTTCAATGTTTTCTCAAATTTAAAACAAAGTAACACAATGGTATTTACCACAAATTTTTAGGCTATATATAAAAATAAGTCTTATTAATATCTGATTAATATCATACAGACTAAGTTGATATTTTACTAATAATCTGGCAAGATTCACTCCTCATGAATTTGAGTAACTAACATATTATGATTCACTTTAAAAATTTGAGTAACTGACTTATTAAAAATATTATTAGCAGCCAAATTACGATGTTGGTAAATAATTTTCGATATCATATGCAAGTAGTATATTTTATAAGTGAAGTCTGACAAATTAAAATTGAAGGTGCGTGTGAAATAGTGAGTTTGATATGCTGTAGTGCGTGTGCGGTTTTTTTTAGATTATTTTTCCACCAATAAAATTGTGCCAAATGTCAACATTTCAAGTTAAAACCAAGTTTTAAAATATAAGATAGATTATCTACAATGATCAACATCCCCAAAATTCATTTTTTATCATTTGTCATCACCTAACATTGCCACATAGCAAATTACCATTAAGCTAAATCATTTGGTAACCTTCCCATTTAAGTTACCACTTCCCCATTTTATCTACCTCTCGTGATTTTTGGATAACCTTCCACAATAGTTGACTTATCCATATAGGATCCCACTTCCCTTTGAAGAGACAATTAAGTCGCCCGTTACACATGCTCTGAAATCCCACTTAATTCCTACTATGAATTGGACAAAGATTAGTAAATAGTGTAAACACATCTATTTTTTAGGTACTATTACGAGGAGTTCCCATCGCATTTAGCGAGTAGACTAATCTCCCGCGGGTAGTGTAAACACATTTGTAATTAGTGAAATGTTTATCAAAGTCCAAAAAACTTAAAAAGGTAATGTTTAACTAGAGGTGTTAAACATGTAGTGTCATGCCATTTTTGTGTCGTGTCACTTATATAAACGGGTTGAGCCCTTCCAACTCTAACCCGACCCGTTTAATAAACATGTCATGTCGTGTCAACACGTTTACTTAAACAGGTTGACACCCTCGACCCAAACCCTCTAATAATGGGTCAATTTCGTGTCGAGTTAGCGTGTCACATCTTTTTTTTACATACTAATGTATATAATTAGGTGCAATCATGTTGTGTCGTGTCAACCCGTTTATTTAAACGAGTTGAACTTTCCAACCTTAACCCGACCCATTTAACAAACGTGTCATGTCGTGTCAACCCCTTTACTTAAACGGGTCAAGACTCTCAGTCCAAACCCATTATTAACGGGTCGGTTCGTGTCGTGTCACTTTTTACCACCTCTGTGTTTCACGACCAAAAGAACAAGAGTGACCATGGTTGGGTCGCCTATTTAAGTCTTCTTGGACTTTGATTAACAATCCCATATAACTATAGACACAACTAAGAAAATGTAGGCCTATGGGTAGCCTCACATAACAAAAAAAAAAATATAAAATTTCTCAGAAATTTTAGAAGTGGTGGGGAAAATTTAGTGAAACGTTCAAAAGAGTAAAGTCATAAGAATTTAATGGAACCGAGGAATACTTTCTATGTTTGATAAAAATAGCAACATTAAATGTAAATGAGTAAATAAGTCAAAAAGATTATAACATTAGTCAAACAATTAAAAAACTGACATGTAGTTGTTGGCTGGGTGCGTTAGTCGGTCCAATCAAGGCGTGACTAGTGTCCTAGTCAGCCTTTCAACCAATCGGGATTTTATGTTAATTTTGCAATAGTTATATTTTTGTAACGGCTATTTCAACCCCGAAACTATTTTTTTTTTAAATAATCACCAACGGACTTATTATTATTTTATTTTATTGTTCTATATATATATATAGACATTCATTTTGATATACTTTGACACACATCAAAAATTACTAAAATCTTTAAATTCTATTATTAATCTCAATTTCCACTACAAAAGCCTAAATTTTCTCAAGTAAGTTCTTTCTCTTAATAAATATTATAATTACTAGTTTATGGCCCGTGCGATGCACAACATTTACTAAATTTATCCATTAAAACTCTAAAAAGAGTGAAATAAATTTGCAATTTAACTTTTGTCTGAAAAATTTGTATTGTATAAAAGAATAATAGTCCACGACCCGTGCAATGTATGACATTAACTATATTTATTTTTAAGAGTTCTAAGGGTTATGATATAAAATTACAATCTACAAATATTATTAAAAGGTGTGCCTGACAATGTCTACATACCACATGGATCACTTTATTGCTAATTACATGCCAAGTGTCGCCATGTAGATCACTTTCATTCTCTCTTCAAAGGACACGTGTCATTATAGTGTGCCATGTCATTTTTCCTATGTACATATGTCATGTACGTTTATATTTTCATTAGGGCATGTGCAATGGCAAACAAATTGTCAAATTAACTTGCATTGCCACATAAAAATTTCACTATCTTTTATTTCTATCTACTTTATATCTCAATGGTTAGCTGATTGTTAAACTAGCTTTCCATTAAAACATATTCCACTTGCCTATACTTACTTGTGGGAAAGCTACTAATATTTAATGTTGTTGCTTAGTTTTCTTCCCAAGCTAATTTGAAAAGTCAAGCTAATTGTCCAATTCCATTCCAATGATTAAGCAAGTAGCTAGGGACTTTTGGAATTTGCAAGCTAGTCCCTAGCTACAACCATTGCCCATGCCCTTATTTAACAAAAGAAATTATGTGTTGATATAGATTCGAACCTAAAACCTCTAACAAATGAGGTCACACATTTACCATCTAAACTAACTTTTTTTAGTGATGTAAATGTTCATATAAAACTAAATATTCATTTCATTTAATAAGTAAATTAGAGGTTATATTTATTATTATATTTTTCTCAATATTAGGAAAAAGGTTATATACCACATGATACCCACCTCAAACTCCTCATATACCCTTAGTTTCTTGCGTAGATCTCAATAAATGAAATACTTTATCCGTTTCTTTTTAATGGCAACATTTACTAAATTTAGAAATATCAAATTAATAGCAACAATTGTTTTCTTTCCATTTTTGTATGTTACTTCTTCCTATCTCTCTCCTAATCACATGCCCCACTTTCTCACTCTATCACTTTCACGCTCACAATCAATTTTTGCCTAAGAGTATGAGTCATGCTCAATGTTACCATTAAAAAGAAACGGACGAAGTATAAACATTATGTATTCATGAGGTCTTGACACCAATTCACAACAATTCCATTGCTTAATATTTCAAATAAATTTTGATAAAGTTCGTGATTATATTTAACTAATTAAAAGGGATATGTATCATCTTTTTAGGAATTGTTATATTAATTGACCCGGGGCATCGCCCGAGCTAAAAAAAAGTAGTTTAATATAGGAAAAATTGAATTTAATAATCCCACCTTTTGGTGGTCTTCCGATAATAATCCGAACTGAGACATATTTTTAATTAATTTTAATTAGCACCTAAGTATTCTTATAATGGGCCTTTTTCCTTGCAACCGGTTGAGAAGGTAACCTCCTTCTTATTTCGCTCCATTCCCTTTTAATAATGCAATTAACCAACATTTTTGAAAAAGGTAAAAAATAAAAAAACCCTTTTGGTTCTGAGAATACGAATAGTCACCATTGCTCTTCTCCTTCATTCCTTACTGCCGTTGCTACTGTTACATTGCCAAGATCAATTCTTTCATGGTCGAAACTGTTTCAACAAGCATCTGCTTCACTTGGGTAGTACAAATTTCAAGTTTCTGGTAGTGCTTCGTTCGTGAAAATTGAGCAACTTGACATCATGTCTTTAGGTATTTATTTCAAATTATTATGAAATTTCGTTTTCTTAAGTCGATTTCTTAGTTTGTTTGGTTTCTATTTTGCTTATTTTGTTGTTTTTTCATCTGTTTGTTTGAGTTTATGTTGTTGTTGAATTTCATGTTCAAAATTTTTTCCCTAAATTTGTGTTGTTCCATATTGCATGTATAGTGATGGATAACGTTACCTTGAAGTTTTTCCATGGGGGAGTGTTCAAGAAGTTGGCAAATGGTTATTCATATGTTGGGGGGCAGGCTAGGACTTTTACTGTGGATCCGGATGAGTTATGTTTTTGGTATTTGAGAGAGTTGGTACAAAAGTGTGGGAAGTATGATCAAGTGGAACTAATTTACTTTCTTATGCCTGGTAAACCACTTAAGGAAGGCTTGAAAAAGGTGTATGATGATAGCCAAGTGAGGGAGATGGGTGAAATTGTGATGAAGTGTAGGTGCATTGATTTGTTTGTGGTTCATAGCAACATAGAACCTGAATTTTTGAGTGATGTGCCAATGTCACTAGTCTCTGAAAATGTAGTCCCTAAGTTGGACAAGTTGCCTCTTAGGAGAGCTGTTGTTGTACCTCAGCCCCCACCAACAGACCCACTTGGTACTCAGGGCTCAAGTAATTTCACTAGGACTGTTGTTGCTGATGATTATGATTGGGTGGACCCTAGACCAGAGAGTCCTATACCTTACAGTGAATTGCTTGGTGGAGGAGATGACTATGAGTATGCACTTGATGGTATTTGGGACGATGCTGGTGACTATGATTATGCACCTGGTGATGATGAGATGAATTATTATGAGGAGGATGGGTCTGATTTTGATGGTGGGAGTGGGGATAATGAATGTGATATTCAAGATGAGGATGATTTGAGGACTTGAGAGACCCTTTGTATAATGATGACTAAGAAGACTCTAGTGATGATGAGTTGAGGACAGCAAGGGGGAGGGTCAAGGGTTTCAATGACAAACTACTGGAAGTTGCTCACCAACTTCAAGTAGATGCTAGTGAGGGTAAGCTGGGTGGTCAGATAGTTGTACCACAACCAACATCAAGTAATGTGGAGTCCTCTGTTCATTTCTCTGATTACGAGGATTTTGATGAGGAAATGCAGACACCTCCATCAAGTGATGAAGAGGTGACAATAGTTGAGAGAAGAGAGAGGAGGATTTTGATGGTACATAAGAATACAGACTTTACATTATTTCAGTGGAAGGTTGGGCAGAGGTTTGCCACAAAGCAATATTTTAAGAATGTAGTTGCCAAATTTGGGGTGCTACAGCGCAGGAATTTGTGCATTTCGGTCAGTAACAAGAGTAGACAAAAGAGGCTAGGTGTGAGGTGCAATGATGGGTGTCCTTTCAGGCTATATGCATCATGGGACACAAGGAGGGAATGTTTTGTGGTTAAGACTATTATGGGTGAACACAAATGTACGAGGGACATGAAAAAAACAAGCAGCTTAAGGGTACTTGGCTTGTAGACCAACTGTTGGAGGTATTTAAAACAAGGCCCCATTGGCCAGCCAAAGAGATTATTGAAACTGTTAGAAGAGCATACAAGGCTATCATTGAAAAGGACTTTGCATACAAAGTCAAGTACTACGCTCACAGGAAGCTACATGGAAGTATGAAGGACCATTATTCTAAAGTAGGAAGGTACATAAAGCTTTGAAAGAGTCCAGTGGAGGAGCACATGTTTACTTGCTAACATACTTGAAAGAAGAAGCAAGCTTGCAAATATTTCAGAGGCTTTATGTATGTTTTGAGGGGGTTCAGAAGGGATGGAAAGAAGGTTGCAGGAAGGTAATCTCAATTGATGCTTGCTTTTTGAAGACATTTCTTGGAGGGAAGTTAATGGTGGCAGTAGGGAGGGATGGCAATGAACAGATGTATCCACTAGCRTGGTCAGTTGTGGAAGGTGAGAACAACAGCTCTTGGGAGTGGTTCCTTAGTCACCTACAAAACAGTCTTGATCTTGGAGATGGATCAGACATAGCAATCTTGTCAGATGAACATCAGGTAAATCATCTAACCCGAAACTCATACAATTATTCAAGTTTTTGCATTATGTAGTCTATCATAGGTTAATGTTGTTTATTTGCATTATGTAGTCTATCATAGGTGCTGTTGCTAGTGTTTTACCTAGTGCTGAACATAGGCACTGTGCTTGACACATCTTTGCAAATTGGCATAAGGATTTCAAGGGTGATGACATGAAATTGAAGTTTTGGATAGCTGCTAAGGCATATAGTATGGCAAGTTACAAAGATGCTTTGGTTGAATTGGAGAAGGCCAATCCTGCAGCAAAGCTTGCCTTTGAATCATATGACCCTAAGCTGTTTTGTAGGACTTTCATGAAGACTAATGTCAAATCTGATGTTATAACAAGCAACATGGCTGAAACCTTTAATGGATACATCATTCAAGCTAGAGCTAAGCATTTGATTTACATGTTGGAAGACATTAGGGCTGCCCTAATGCAGAGGCTTGTTAGAAAGAAAGAAGAATTGAAAAAATGGAAGTCAAACATAAGTCCAAGGATTCTAAAGAAACTTGAGAAGGATAAAAATGAGGCTGCAATGTGTGAGGTGATGCCCTCATCTGACACTATTTTCTTAGTAAACCATTACCTTGACAATTTGAAAGTTAACTTCGAACAAAGGACTTGCACATGTAGACAATGGGACATGACTGGGGTCCCCTATTGTCATGTTGTGCTGCAATATTCTTCATCTACAAAGCACCTTAAGATTATGTTGATGAATGCTACAAGGCAGACTGTCACAGCAAGGCTTATGCCAATTCAATCACTCCAATGGCTGGTGAAAGACATTGGCCTGATAGCAATGTGGTTGTTGATCCACCTCCCATCAAAAAAATTGTCCTGGTAGACCAATAGGTATTGCTTGGACCCTAGGACCACCTAAAATTACATGAACCCCCCCCCCCCTCCATAAATAACCACGTGATTTATACAGAGTAAAAAATAAAACCCAGCTTCATGCTTCTCATTTTCCACTCTTCAAATAAATCTTCAAACTTATATTCTCTCTCCTAAGATTCATTTTTTTCCAAAAATTTCAGAAAGAATTTTCTCTCTCCTAATTCCTAGCATTTGAATATATTGAATTCATACTTCAAATTTATTGAAATTTAGGTTAAAGATGAATCAACTAGAGATGAATGATGAACATAATTCAGCAATAAGTGAAGATCATGCAAGGAATGAAAATCGTGATGTTGAATATCATTGCAAGAATGAAGATCGTGATGTTGAAGATCATGCAATAGAGATGAATAATGCTGAAAAACAGAGTGAGTTTCAATGTTCAACTTATGTATTATGTTTTTGAATATTTGTTATTGCACATTTGTTATTTATTTTGAACTGAAGATTTGTGATTATGATGAAACTATATTTTGTAGATTTGTTATTAAATTGTATGAGTTTTATGAGTTGTTTACGCAATTTTCTTTTTAATTTCAATTTCCAGTAGCTAATGTTCAACTTACAAGTGTTAAGAATATTCAACGTCTTGTATTCAATATTCAATTTTAATTTTATTTACCAGTAATGAATATTCAATTTATAAATCACAATCTTCAATATTTCGTGTGAAATATTCAACTTATACATTGTTCATTTGTAAAAGTTCATTGTTAAATATTCAAATTTCATTCATCAATCTTCAAGTTTTTGAATGTAATATTCAGCTTCTTTCTATCAAATTTCAATTCAGTTTAACACTTGAACATTTGTTTCTATTTATTTGAACATTTGTCTTAAGTATTTGAACATTAATTAGATACTGTTATTTTGCGTAGGTTGTGTTTCGTCTTGCGAGGCAAAGCAAAGTGTGTTGCTGAATGCTACTGTTAATAGTGATGAAGAGGCTTTTAAATTGTATAATGATTATGCATATAAGATTGGTTTTAGTGTTAGAAGAGGTAAAACAAGGCCTCGTGCAGATCGCAGTTGGAATATGAGGAAATTTCTATAGTAAATACCGCTGATATAAAAAAATGTAAATTGATGTTCATTTTATTCATACAAAGTAAAACTTCAGTGTTAAATATTCAATTTTCAATAATCAATGTTCAATGTTTTGAATGAAATATTCATTATTTTTTTGGTATTCTAGCATGGTTCTCAAATATAATTGTTCAACCAATAATTTGATGAATAATTTGAAAAACAATATGTAACMTCGAAAAAAAGAGACATAAAAATGTCATCCAAAATACTAATAATATTGTTCTAGTGACAAGGTCAACATTAAAGTTGAACATTTAATTGTATAATTCTATGTCTAATACTAAGTATTCAGCTTTTATACACCAAAATTCAATGTTTTGCATTCAATATTCAACTCTGCTTAATCTTTACATCACTCCATTCTTCTACTTTTTGCATCATTCATAACTTTCTTCTTGTGTTGATTACACGGATGTAATATATATATCAATTGATCACTGCGGTAAAGAACTCCGAGCTTGACAAGAACAACATCCTGTAAAATGACCCAAAAATAAATCAACAGTATATGTAATAAGTAATATTGTACATGAATTATAAGTTCTAAACAATCTATCTTAATTACCTGATTAGAATTTGAGAATTGGCAAGTCCAATCTTCATGGCCGTTGAATGTCTCCATATGGTGCATTAAATACACACCARAATTGACATAATCCGAACTTGATCTCCAACTCATAAGTACCAACTTCTCTTTGTATCCAATCATTCTATCAGAATTCACAAATTCTTCTGATTTGAAATAAGCAGCTTTTGCAGTGAGCTGCAAATACAAAGTATACAATAAAATAAGATYAAGTAGAGTTGAATATTGAATACAAAACATTGAATATTGAATACAAAACATTGAATATTTAATGCTAAACATTGAATATTGATGTTTAAGAGCTTAATATATAGTACTGGACATAGAAGATAAAAACTTGAATTATTTTACGCAAAACATTGAATATTGAACGCAAAACATTGAATATTGATGCATAAAAGGTGAATATGTAGTACTTGACATAAAAGATAAAACTTGACTTATGTTTTGCAAAACATTGAACATTGAATGCAAAATATTGAATATTTATTAATAAAAGCTGAATATCTTACAATTTTTCTTGGATGATCAAAATGCTTGTTTCTTAATTTTGTATTCTTTGCAAGTTTTCGATTGTCAATAATATAGATCATTTCCTTCTTCATGTGGATCACCATTAGATAAAAGTGACCTGATGCTAGAGCTGGCACAAAGATCTYTTTGCAACAAAAATATTTAAAAAAGTTACAAATGAATGCAATATTTAGTTTAATTTCAATGTTCAAAACTTAAATATTCAACTTATAAACARCAATATTCAACATTTTGAAACAAATATTCAATTTTTAAYCTATCTTACCATCTCAGTTGTTACCAAACCCTTTTTAGTTCYGTCCATCAACTCAYAATTCAACTTGTCTATCACAGTTTCCATCCTTACATTTTCATCAACACCATTGCATATTTCATCCGTGCACATTATCAACTGCACAAAAATAATAAACAAGTTAGTAATGACTTAAAAAAACACACCAAAGTAACTAATTACAAAATGAATATAAWTTTGAACTTACAAAGGGGTTTACAGATAAGAACAACTTTTTCTTTTGCATATTTCAATGTACAACATTAAATATTCGATTCATGATTTACGATCTTCAACATTTGTATGCAATATTCAGATTATTCATCTTTTCGTAAATSTTTTTTTAATATCAATGGTTCYTAMTAAATATTCAAGTTACGATTATSAATATTCAACCTTTTGTATTCAATATTCAGACTTTTTTTTCTTCCAAACTTCTTAGTGTGTATGGTTGTAATTTAAAACAAATAAAAAAGGTACTAATTTTTTTTATTTCAATGTTTAGTACTCGGTAGTAAATATTCAATTAATGGTTTACAATCTTCAACATTCCGTATGCAATATTCAAATTATTCATCTTTTCACAAACGTTTTTTTTTATAAAAAAAAATTAATGGTTCGTAGTAAATATTCAGTTTACAATTATCAATTTACAACATTTTATATTCACTATTCAGAGTATTTTTTTTTTTACTTCGGAAGTGTTTTCAATGTCATTTTCAGTTGAAATTGTTTCAAATCATAACAAGCTGAGCCTTATACAATCAAAGTGCTAATCCTTTGATGACAATCTAAGACAAATGTCACAGAACCTATAAGTACCAAATTCACATATCAACTCTAATCTAATTTCGGCTCACAAGTATAATTTCACCGGATCATGTAAATTAACCTACTATTTGCAACAAAATTAAGAACACGAATTCTAGTTGCAGTTAATTAGGCGAAATAATCAACAAAATCGCAAATTGGACAAAATAAGAAGTCAATTTGAAGTAAYAACAATCGAAATGAATCGAAAGCAAATGCAATTGCAAATTGAGATGAAAAAAAGGGATGAATGGAAAGTACCTTTTCAAGAAACTCAGATTCTTCGTTGGCTAAAAGTTCATCTTCGTTTTGGGAATTGTCTATTTGGTGCTGCAATAAAAATTAAGAGAGAGAAAGCGAGAAGAAAATGATAGTTGAAGCAGCGCAATTTCAAAATATGATGAAGAAGAGGTATGCGGGCAGATTATAGGGCCTCTTGGTCATGCGGTATGCGGGCGGGCTTGGGGTGGGGGTCCATCTAATTATAGATGGACCGAGGGTCCAATGAATAATTTGCGCTAGTAGACCTAGGAAAAATAGGAGGAAGGCCCCTCATGAGGATCCCAAGAGGCCTGGTAAGCTGACCAAGCATGGGATGGAAATGTCCTGCAGCCTATGTAAGAAGAAAGGACACAATAGGAAAAAATGCCCTGACAAAGACACAATTACTCTCCCTGAGCCAGAACCTAAGAGACCTAGAGGAAGACCAAGGAATGATGGAACAACCCCCACTGCCAGATCACAAAATATACCCAACAATGAATCAACTCATCATCAAGCTACTGCAGAACCTTCTAAAATTGGCAGAGGTGGTAGAGTTGTGTCCAAAGGTGGCAGGGGTAGGGGAAACACTACTGTGAGCAGAGGAAGAGGAAGGACTGTGGTACTCAGGCCTGCAACAATCACTAATGGTGCTGCACCTAGAGGCAGGGGAAGAGGAAGKGGAAGACCTCCTGTTGGTTTTGGGATTTTGACTCAAGATGATGGTTCAATCATAACAAATGTAAGAGCCAATCTGCTTTGTTGATAAGTTCTTTAGTTAGATGTGTGTATGTCTTGTATCTGGATTGACATGTTGCTTGTTAACTATGGATTTCAGGAACCAAGGAGTAGAGGAAAGGGCAAAGGAAAGAGACCAAGTTTAGTTTATTATGAAGGATCAACCTCCAACACCATTCCTTGATCTCAACTGATTTGTTAGTGTTCTTTGTTCAAGTTTTTGTGTTGACATCTGACCTTATTTAAGTATTTGGTGATGTTAGAGGGCATTGAACCCTTTTTGTTTATGTTGATGAATGTTTAAGGTCATCGCATTTTTCGTTTGAACCTCTTTTGTTTTGATTTGAACCTTGTTAAGTTGTATTTGAACCTTGTTAAGTTGTACTTGCAATCAGGGGCGGACCCAAATTTTAAATAATGGTAGGGCACCATCAAATGACAGCCCAATCTACCAATTAGTCAGTCCAGGACATATAATGGCAATAGTAGATCAAGCCCAATTTTCAAAAGGCTCAAAGTACTATAACTGTTAGCGACGATTATGGTGCTAATGTCGGTCGCCCGACATTTTTTTTGTTGTGTATTATAGAAATATGGTGTACTTTGACGCTTTTGAAAATTGGGCTTAGTCTAACTATTGCCTATGTTATGTCCTGACTGAACAATTGGTAGATTGGGCTGTCATTGGATGGTCCTTACATTATTTAAATTTGGATCTGCTATTGCAGTAAATTAACAAGTTCAATACAATTAACAAGGGTTCAAGATAAAACAAAAGTCAACGAAATGCATGACCTTAACATTCAATCAAACATAAACAAAAGGTATTGCCTCTAACATCACAAATACTTAAAAGTCAGATGTAACCACAGAAAACTTGAACAAAGACATACAATCAAGTATGAATCAAGAGATGTGTTGGGTTGATCCTTCTAGTAACTAAACTTGGTCTTCTCCTTTGCCTTCTATCCTTGTATCCTGATCATGTACAAGCAACATGCTAATCCCAGATACAAGAATACCACTTAATAAAGACTTATCAACAAAAGCAGATTGGCTCTTACATTTGTTATGATTTGGAACATCCATCTTGAGTCAAATCCAAAACCAACAGAGGTCTTTCGCTTTCTTCCCATGCTCTAGTCAGCCCCATTATGATGTGGCAGGCCTAGTACACATGTCCTTCCTCTTCCTCTGCTCACCAGTAGTGTTTCCCCTTACCCTGCCACTTTGGCACACTTACCACTCCAATTTTAGAAGTTTCATGCAGTGCTTGAATGATAGTGATTCATTGTTGGATATTTGTGACTCTGCGGGTGGTTTCATCATTCTTGTCTTTCCCTAGTCTCTTAGTCTGGCTCAGGAGAGTAAATTGTGTATCTTGTCAGGCGATTTTTTCCTATTGTGTCCCTTTCTTCACATAGGCTGCAGAACATCTCCCATGCTTGGTAGCTTACCAGGTCTGGATCCTCATGAGGCCTCCTCCTATTTCCAGGTCTACTAGCGCAAATTATTCATTGACGTCGCGTCCATCTATAACTTAGATTGGATAGT
>SNQN01000313.1:143797-165563 GCA_008642245.1 Bassia scoparia
GCGACCGATTTTCGGTCGCTAAAAGGTTAGCGACCGATCTTGCGACCGATTTTTGGCAGGAAAAAAAAATTTTAAAAAACTGGAAATAGGATTTAGCGACCGAATTTCGGTCGCTAAAATCGGTCGCTAAATTTTAGCGACCGAAATTTCGGTCGCTAAATCCCAAATCCTTTGATGACAATCTAAGACAAATGTCACAGAACCTATAAGTACCAAATTCACATATCAACTCTAATCTAATTTCGGCTCACAAGTATAATTTCACCGGATCATGTAAATTAACCTACTATTTGCAACAAAATTAAGAACACGAATTCTAGTTGCAGTTAATTAGGCGAAATAATCAACAAAATCGCAAATTGGACAAAATAAGAAGTCAATTTGAAGTAAYAACAATCGAAATGAATCGAAAGCAAATGCAATTGCAAATTGAGATGAAAAAAAGGGATGAATGGAAAGTACCTTTTCAAGAAACTCAGATTCTTCGTTGGCTAAAAGTTCATCTTCGTTTTGGGAATTGTCTATTTGGTGCTGCAATAAAAATTAAGAGAGAGAAAGCGAGAAGAAAATGATAGTTGAAGCAGCGCAATTTCAAAATATGATGAAGAAGAGGTATGCGGGCAGATTATAGGGCCTCTTGGTCATGCGGTATGCGGGCGGGCTTGGGGTGGGGGTCCATCTAATTATAGATGGACCGAGGGTCCAATGAATAATTTGCGCTAGTAGACCTAGGAAAAATAGGAGGAAGGCCCCTCATGAGGATCCCAAGAGGCCTGGTAAGCTGACCAAGCATGGGATGGAAATGTCCTGCAGCCTATGTAAGAAGAAAGGACACAATAGGAAAAAATGCCCTGACAAAGACACAATTACTCTCCCTGAGCCAGAACCTAAGAGACCTAGAGGAAGACCAAGGAATGATGGAACAACCCCCACTGCCAGATCACAAAATATACCCAACAATGAATCAACTCATCATCAAGCTACTGCAGAACCTTCTAAAATTGGCAGAGGTGGTAGAGTTGTGTCCAAAGGTGGCAGGGGTAGGGGAAACACTACTGTGAGCAGAGGAAGAGGAAGGACTGTGGTACTCAGGCCTGCAACAATCACTAATGGTGCTGCACCTAGAGGCAGGGGAAGAGGAAGKGGAAGACCTCCTGTTGGTTTTGGGATTTTGACTCAAGATGATGGTTCAATCATAACAAATGTAAGAGCCAATCTGCTTTGTTGATAAGTTCTTTAGTTAGATGTGTGTATGTCTTGTATCTGGATTGACATGTTGCTTGTTAACTATGGATTTCAGGAACCAAGGAGTAGAGGAAAGGGCAAAGGAAAGAGACCAAGTTTAGTTTATTATGAAGGATCAACCTCCAACACCATTCCTTGATCTCAACTGATTTGTTAGTGTTCTTTGTTCAAGTTTTTGTGTTGACATCTGACCTTATTTAAGTATTTGGTGATGTTAGAGGGCATTGAACCCTTTTTGTTTATGTTGATGAATGTTTAAGGTCATCGCATTTTTCGTTTGAACCTCTTTTGTTTTGATTTGAACCTTGTTAAGTTGTATTTGAACCTTGTTAAGTTGTACTTGCAATCAGGGGCGGACCCAAATTTTAAATAATGGTAGGGCACCATCAAATGACAGCCCAATCTACCAATTAGTCAGTCCAGGACATATAATGGCAATAGTAGATCAAGCCCAATTTTCAAAAGGCTCAAAGTACTACCATATTTCTTGATAATATATGCGTGATTGCCCTTTTTATACTTGACAAACATTTTTTGTTTACCCATCTTTTCGATGTGGGAGTTAACTGTAATCCTCCATACTTATAAAACCATTTAAAATGACAATGATGTTGATGACAACATATGGTGTGTTCCGTTATACTCGTTTGACGGGGTCAAAGTTGGCGACAACAATAACAGCACCAAGCACGACACCCCTAGCACCAATGCTCAGCAAGAAGTTCTTCAAAGAGGGTGACAGCTCAGCAGCCTCCCCCCTTCATGAAAAACCATGAAACTGAAATCAAGTAATTGCTGAGAACAATGCTGCAATTTCTACAATCGTCGAAGGGCATGGTGACAAACTCAATGCCAAAAGTTCAAGCAACAAAAACAAACATACAACGATACAAAAATCACATTCATTGAAATAACATATTAAACCCAGGATTTAAATAGATAAATTACTCAACAAAACACACGAAACATGAGATAAAAATTAGTACCCAGTACAACATAACAAACAAAAATACAAGTAGAATAATTCAACCAATATTTTATACACGACAAGTCACCAATAATAATAGTATAAAAGGAAGGAATTCTGATTATAATATAATTCAGTATTTGACGTGAAGAACACTGAAATAAAAACATTGAAATGAAAAAATGAAAAAAAGAAAAAGAAAAAGAAGGGAATAATGTAATGCCGTCTCTCTGATATCTTGACCATGCAACGATTCCAAAGTGTCAAGAAAGAATACTTTTGTGACGGCAATAATGTATGAGTAAGAACACCTTATCCTTCTAAGTTCCAAAGGCACTCACACATCGAAAGAATAGTGTAATAACTATTGCTTTATATATCAAGAAAAATTAGTATATATTGTATAACTGGTCACATGAGTGGAATCATTTAAGTGGGAATATTGGTAGGGCACCTGGGCATGTGACAGTACAGAAGCTATTTATTTTTAAATAATGGTAGGGCACGTGACCTACCGTGCCCTACGGTAGGTCCGCCCCTGCYTATAGTGTCTAGTTTGTTGTGGCTTGTGTTGTTAATTRCGTATTCCAGGAGCCTAATGCCGGTTGTCCATTGTTATCTTATTAGGCGTGAAACACGAAACTTGCTAGTCTTGTTTAAAGCATATTATGGCTGTGAGACAAGCATGCAAGCACTCGTACGAGGAATTGAAAGTTTGCCTCAAATTACCTTGCAACACGATGTCGTAGATTAAAGACGTAGCTTCAGACCCTTAGGAACCCTTGTTGAACCTTTAGAGCCCTTAAAAGCCACCTAGATCTAATGTGTTTTTTTAATTTGAATTTTATTTTGCGTGTATTTTTGTGAGAGAATGAGAGAGAGAGAGTGTAGAGAGAGTATGACCGAGCAAAGTGAGCAAATGACTCGTCCCCCCTTTTTTGAATTAACTTGCCTAATTTGCTTCTGTTATTTTTGGAAAAATATATTCTTTGCTTAACCGAGTTATTATCGTGTGTGGGAAGCTTCTAGAATGAACCTAGACACCCTTGGGCAGCAAGCCACGACCCGGAAGGTTCCGGAATCTTCCGTTATGCTTGGTTTTGTGTTTTCTAAAGAAATTCATAAATATTAATCCACAGATAGAAAAATTACGGAAAAAAGATGTACAAATTCCTTGTAAAATGTAGTATTTTCTGTTAAAAATTCATAATTTTTGGAGTTGTGTTGATAATATAATTAATTATTGAATAATTAATTATATTGCCGGAAACTCTAAAAAATTGCAAAAATGCTTAGAAAAATTCAAAAAAATCCTGAAAAATTAAAACTCATTTTTTGAGGTTCTAAGTGCTTGGAAAAGTGCTAATGTTAAGGGAAATTGCCTTTTTTAGGGCCTGTTAGGGTCCTAGCTTTCTCAATTTGACTTGTGTGTTGTAAGGGTGTCTTATCATTGGTCGTATTGGGCTAGGGACAAATGTAGGTATCTACACCCTAGAATAAGGTCTTTCGATTGCTTTTAGGAGAAAGACTTAGGTTATTTGCCCTAGAATAAGGGCCTTTTCGAGTGGTTTTTAAGAGAAAGACTTATGTTATTTGCCTTAAAATACGGGTCTTTCGAATGCTTTAGGAGAGAGACTTAAGTTATTTTCCCTAAAATAAGGGTCTTTCGACTACTTTTTAAGAGAAAGACTTAGGTTTTTTGCCCTAGAATAAAGGTTTTTCGACTGCTTTTTAAGAGAAAGACTTATGTTATTTGCCCTAAAATAAGGGTCTTTCGACCACTTTTTATAAGAAAGACTTATCTTATTTTCCCTAGAATACGGGTTTTTCGAATGCTTTTTAGGAGAAAGACTTGTGTTATTTGCTTTAAAACAAGGGTCTTTGGAATGAGTTTTAAGAGAAAGACATAAGTTATTTGCCCTAAAACAATGGTCTTTTGACTACTTTTTAAGAGAAAGACTTATGGTTGTTGCTCTAAAATAAGGGTCTTTCGAKTGCTTTTTAAGAGAAAGATTTATGTCTATTTCCCTAAAATAAGGGACTCAAGAAAAATATAGGGAAACACGAATTTCTTTTCATTCAAAATTCAAGGATTTAAGTAAATGAGATTCAATTACATGTCTAATCACTTACATATAGAATTTTTTGAGGTTGTCGGCGTTCCAAGTCCTTAGCACTGACTTGCCATCCAGAGTTCTGAGCTTGAATGTGCCCTCTCGTAGAGCTTCGACGACCTTGTAGGGTTCTTCCAAGTTAAGGGTCAACTTGCCATCCTCCTTGTACCTCCCAACTGATTGCATCTTTCGTAACACAAGGTCACCCACACTTAGAGTCCTTTTGCCAACCCTCTTTTATACTCATGAGACAGTCGCAACTTGTAGAGTTGTTGACGAAGCAAGGCATTGCCCCTTGTCACTGGTACCAAGTCCAAATTGTTGCGTAAGGCTCACAAATTGGCTTCTTCATCATATAACACGACTTTGGGAGTGGGTTCGTATATCTCAATGGGTAGCAAAGCTTCAAAGCCAATCACAAGCATGAAAGTTGTTTTTCCAATCGATCCTTTYACGGTTGTGCGAATCGACTAAAGAACATGGTATAATTCATCTGCCAAAAGGCCCTTAACATGGTCTAGTTTTTTCTTGATGTCCGAAACAATCATCTTGTTGAATGCTTCAACCTGCCCATTAGCCTGTGGGTGAGCAACTGAAGCGAATTTCCCTGCTATTCCAGCTTCGTGTTACCACATTTTTTTTACTTGGAGCACTCGCATTGGGGCCCATTGTCGAATACTAGATCGAGGCATAAAAAAATGAGTGATGATGTATAGGCGCCGGGGCGTCATCGGGTCGGACTGGGTCCGGTCCCTATTTGCKGGGGGGGTACAATTAGTTGATGACTCAAATTTTGCTAGAATTGAATTCTTGCATTTTCATAGTGTAAGTATGCTTGGAGTTGTGTGTTTATACTCGAAACGAGTAGAGGAAGTTGCTACAGCACTTCTTTTGGGAAGCTGCGGAACCCGATTTAAGCCTTGCCTATAATTGCATAATGCAAGTCGAAGGACTGCATGTTACACTAGTATAAAAAAGGTCAAAAGCTACACCTCAAAAGCTGCGGTTATGTAAAAACCGCAACTTTTAAGAGTCAAAAGCCGCGGTTTATACAATAACCGGAGCTTTTAACCCATTCTAGAGCAAAGAAATATTGGAAAAATCACAAAAGTTGCGGTTATTTGCAAAAACCGCAGCTTTTGGGTCTTAAAATAAATCAAAAAACACGCGTATTTGGATGGCCTGGCCATTTAACAATCTCGGCCCAATATCATCAGGCCATTTAAATACAAAACCCTAACTATTCATTTCATTTCACGCCTCTCTTCTCCTCTTCTCTCTTAATGCTTACGCTTATCTCTCCTCTCTCTCTCGTGTCTTTCATCCTCTCCTCTCTTTCCTCTCTTTCATCAACAACCAACAAATCTCACATCCCCTCACCCCACGCCCACGAACCCAGATCGACCTCCCCTCTCTCCTCTCCTTTCGTCGCATCTATTCTCCTCTCCTTTCGTCGCCTCTGTCCACGAAACCCACCACGATACTCATCGAACCACAGCCGATCTACTATTTTAATGGGTTTGTTGCCTTTTATTTTATATTTTCTTGGTTTTGGTCGGTTATTATTTTAATTTTTCAGCTTCATTCGCGTTTTTGGTATTTTTTTTCTTATTTCATTTTTTGTTATTTCTTTGGACGTTTTATTTTTATTTTTCGGTTTGAAAATTTTCCAAATTATAGAGATCTGGAATTTTCTGGTATCCTTTTTTTTAATTTTATTATATAATTTTTTTTTCAAATTTTTTCCGATTTTTTTGGCCGTTTTGTACTCTTTTTTCAGTTTCAACGTTATTTTTTGAATTTTGATTTTTAATTCCTGAATTTTTCATTAGATTTCTATAAATTTCGATTTTATTTTCTTTTAGATCTATAAATTCGAAGAAAGTTCTAGTTTTTGGGTGAATTTTTTTTATTTTATTTTTGGTCGTCTTATTTTCTRTTCTCGATTTATTTTATTTAATTTAAGGTCGTCTTATTTTTTTTATTTTATTGTTCAGATCTATTCCTAGTTTTTTTCCTAGTAATTTCTGGTTTTTTATTTGTTTTGCAGGTATAATATGTCTATTGACAAAAAAGTAAGATGAGGGGATTAGAAAAGGTCGAAGACGAAGTGGTTTATGTTGAATTCGTAGGGATTGAATGAAGTCCATGATAGATTGATTTATGTTGATACGAAAACTTGTAGTATTTTTTATACTTTAATAGTTTATAGGTGAATTGAAACATGGTTGTACTTGTTTTTTTTGGATGGAAAAACATGGTTGTACTGTGATATTTGAATCATAAATAAATTTGCGTTGATTGATGTTCAACTTTTTCGCTTTGTAAATTTGCATTTCTAATAATATTTTTATCTTTTGCAAGTCTCCGTGATGGATTAAATTTGCATTTCAATTTGCGCTTTGTAAGAATAGACCACAAATTAAAGCTTTTTTTTTTATAATTTCATGGAAAAAAAATTAAAAAAATAACAAAAGCTGCGGTTATAACAAAAAACCGCAGCTTTTGAGGGGTCAAGTCAAAAGCTGTAGTCCCAAAAGCTGCGGTTCAAAACCGCAGCTTTTGGACTCTAAATAACCGCAACTATTGAGCTTTTTTCTACTAGTGCTAGGTCGTGCACTAGATCTACATTAGGGGACTAGGGTAAGGGAGAAGTAGTGCACATTGCCCCCTGTGTCTAGCGGCTTCTACTTGGTCATTGCGAGTCCATTGTAAAAAAAAACAACAAAACATAATTCCGTTTTAACCCTAAGCATGCAAATTACTATGTGGGTTGCTTAACAGAAATAGATGCACATAGGACTAATTTGTTGTTGCAACATGTGTTGTTTAGATCCGTATTAAAGGTTCCTAAAAGCCAATTTTTCCAAGAATTAGTCTTATTAGGCGTGAGAACATGCAATTTGCCGGTCTTGTTTAAGACATAATAATAGTTGTGATTTGCAAGCATGCAAGCTTTCAACAAGAATTAAAGTTGTGCCTAATGTTGATTTTAATTCATGTCGAATATTTCTTAATCAATATTACATGCCAATTACATGGAACGTCAATTTTTTAACAAGCATGCAAAAGAGTGTATAGAAATTGAGACAGTGGCCTTAAACTTACCTTGCAACACGGCGCTTTCGATCGAGAACGATGCCTTGGACCCTTTGAAACCCTTGAGAACCTTAAAGAACCCTTAAAAGAGACTTTGAAATTGTATTTGATGTGTTTTAGAAATGAAAAGTAATTTGTGAATTTGTATGCAAAGGAAGAGAGAGTTTTGAGAGTGTTTTTGTAGAGAGAGAGTTGGGGAAATCGGGCATGGGGGTGCCTTAAGGTGTGTGTGTGTGTGTGAAAAATTAAGCCGGGGGTGTTCTATTATAGGAAATGGAAACTTGGGGAGCAAGAGGCCTGGGCGTAATAGCGCCCAAAAATTAGCCTCTTTTGGCTTGATTTTGTTGCCTTTTTTTGCWGGGTTATTTTAGAAAAAAAATTGATTCTTGATTAACCGAGGCTCAAGCGTGCAAGGGAAGACTTTAAACTGATCCCTAGGTGTCTTGGAGAGCAATCCAAGTGGGCCCCACGTTCTAGAAGGTTCCGATTGCTTTCGAAACGGGCTATTTCGCTCGGATGCGCGCTTTTGCTTTGAAAATTCATAACTATTTTTATACAAGTTTAAAATTATGGAAAAGATTAATAAAATTCCTTGTACAAAATAGTGCATTGTGTTAAAATTTCGTGAATTTTGGAATTTTTTTCATAATTTAAGTAATTATCGCAAAATTAATCAAATTGTTGAAAATTCCAAAAAAATGCCAATTATGCTTAGAAAAATCCAGAAAAATCCTTAAAAATTCTAGAAAAATGTTTAAAAATAAGTTAAAATTATTTAAAAATTAATAATCATTTTAAGGGTGCTTTGTGTAGGGAATTGTGCCTGGAGTTGCAAGGGGTGTCATATCATTGGTCGTCTTGGGATAGGGACAAACGTACGTATCTACGGATGATATTCTTCCATATTAAATTCTTGACATCGGATGTCCTGATGTCCCTTATTGGTTCAGCTTCCACCCACATGGTAAAATAATCAACAGTCACAAAGACATACTTCCGCTGGCCGGAGGCTTGTGGGAAGGGACCCAAGATGTCCATGCCCATTTGGAAAATGGTAGAGGAGATAGCACTCGAGTTAAATCATTAGAGGGCTTTCGAGGTATGTTAGCGTGAACTTGGCACTTAACACATTTGTTCACCAGATCCTAAGCATCCTTGCGGATCGTTGGCAAAAAATAACCAGTCCGAAGGGTCTTTTTGGTTAAAGCCCTTGCCCCTATGTGAGATCTAAAATAGCCTTCATGAACATCTTCTAGGATCTCTACCCCCTTTTCCGGTGTCATGCACTTTAGCAAAGGATGACTATACGACTTGTTGTACCCCTGTCCATTCCAAAGGACAAACCATGTGTATCGATCCTTAACATATTTTTTGCTTTAGCAGTGTCTAATGGCAGGACACCATTCACTTTGTAATCAACAATTGCATTCATCCAGGTGTTACTCCGATCAATATAATTCGACTCCTCGAAGTCATCAATACTTTTCGATTGTTTAAACTCCCAAAATACGGTTCATGAATTACTTCCGTTTTCAGAGCTTGCCAACTTGGAAAGAGCATCCGCCTGATTATTTTTGGATCTCGGCACCTAGAGAAGTAGGAAGTTATGTAAGTCCTTGATCTCAGCTTTCACCATTTCCAAATACTTAACCATATTCGTGTATTTGGCTTCACATTCTCCATTAACCTGGCTAACGATCAGCTGAGAATCTGACATAGCTTCGAATTGACGTGCCCCTATGTTGAGTTCCTACCTTGAGTTTTGAATGATGACAAACTATATTGAACTATCTATTTGCATGCAAGTTTCTATTTGCATGTGCAGGAACAAAAGGCACAAGTTCAATGGATGAAAATATGAAGCTCATCGAGCCACGTCTTGAATTTTCGCATAAAGGTTAATAGTACAAGAGTCATGAAAATATGAAGCTCATGAAAATACGAAGTACAAGAGTCATGTAAGTGGTATTTGGATTGTGTAATGCACTATAAAGGTTGATTCTAGAGAGATGAGCTAGTTGTATGTGATAAGAAACTTCAGTTACTTATCATATACAACTACAAGTAAACTTGGCAAACTGGAACAGTCTGGGAGAAGTTTCGAACCAGTTCTCTCAAGTTTACTTCACAACATCCGTATTTTTGGAAAGGTTCTTTCCGCGTAAATTGATTTTTAAATACACGGATGGTTGGGTTATTATGCAAGCAATATATCTTAAGTACGACAAGTATGTTATATTATAATGCAGAGATTTTATTTGATAATTAGTAAGAATATTTTTCGTGGATTATTACCATTCTCCCAAGGAAAATATTCTTATGCAATATTCTATAACATGCTAGCCAAAGGCTTATTTAAGATATCTTGTTCGTACATATACCCTAATACTTTTGCACGAGCCTTATTCAAAAATACAAACGGCAAAAGTTTCTCTCTCTCTCTCTCTCTCTCTTAAAGCTTAACCTAGCATAAATCCTATACCACATTAAGGACATAATATACTCTTATTCTAGCATTATGGCTAATTGTTTTGAGAGATGAGTGTTGTCGTTTTGTGCATTCTATGTGTTCAGTTTACTGGGGAATTTGGTCAGGGATCAAGTTCATTTGAACCATCATAGTTGGTGGTGGAGTCAAACTTCCATAGGTGGAAGTTAGAGGATCTTTTGCGCATAGGTGCATAATTTGATCGAGTGTAATTCTTTTTTTTTTATTCCGAGCTGATTAATAAAAGAGTGAGTGAGTGGAAGACGTAGACTTATTAGAAGTCGAACCTTGTTGAATCCTTGTGTTGTTTATTTCTCGCATTTATAATCCCGCTGACTATGCATTGGTTCTTAACTGGTCTTAATCAATCGAAAAATTACAACACTTATTCAATAATCAATACTTAATTCACCCCCACTCTTGAGTATAACTTGCACTTTCAATTGGTATCAGAGCCTAACTTCTTGAAAGGGTAACACCTAGAGAAGGAAGAGAAGATGAGTACTCAAGAGATGACAAACGGAATTGGAGGATCATGATTACCTAATTTTAATGGGACAAATTATCCTTGGTAGAAGATCTGCATGCAGAACTTTATCATTGGCACTAAATATGAGTGTTGGATGATAATCAGGAACAGTCCAAAGAAGGTTGCTGCCAAATCATACGGTATAGAAAAGAAGGAGAGTGAATACTCAACTACAGATCTAAAGACTCTCGAGAACAATGCCAAGGCCATGTCACTTCTTCAATAATGTATTGCAAACAATGAGGTACGTCGTATTTTAGCATGCTCTACTGTTAAGGAAATATGGGAAACCCTATAGTTAGTCTATGAAGGAACTAGTGACGTCAGGAGATCTAAAGTGGATATGCTTATGTCCAAATATGAAACCTTTGACATGAACCGAGATGAAAATATAAGAGATATGTTTACTCGTTTTATGTCTATTATTAATGAACAGAAATCTCTTAGAAAATGCTTCACTAGTGAAGATTTGGTCAGAAAAATCTTGAGGAGTTTGACAGGTAAGTGGCTACCTAAGCTTACTGCAATACAAGAGGCCAAGGATCTATCCACCTTGTCCGTAGAATAACTTATTGGGTTATTAATGACTCATGAGATGTTAGTGGACTCTAAGGAGGAAAGGACAACCAAAAGTTGTGGGCTAGCTCTAAAAGGAGAAGAAAATTAAGAAGATTTGGATGAGATAAGTCTCATGGCAAGAAGATTTGAGAGAAGTCTTAGATCTCAGTACAAGGGGAATTCTTGGAAGAATAAGGGCAACATGAAGAAGACCAATACCGGCACTGGTTATTTCAAATGTGGTGAAACTGGACACATGATCAAAGATTGTCCAACATGGAAGAATGACAACGGAGGACAGAGAGAGAGAGAGAGGAAGACAACTAAAAGAGCCATGCTTGTTGCTTGGGGAGATTTAGACTTAGGTGGTGAAAGAGAGGAGGAAGAGGCTCTTGTATGTGTGACTACAATGTTGGGAGACGTAGACCAGAGGCAGACTAGTTCCAGAAATAAAAGACACATGTGTCTCATGGCAGGAAGCAACTTTTCTGACGAAGAACAGGTAACTATCTCTGATATGCAAGATCAAATGAGATATTGTGATAGAGATGATTTATTAGATTTTATAGATTCTGCTGTAGAACAAAATATTAAAGGAAATGCTGCTTATAAAGCTAATCAGAAGAAGTTAAGAGAAGCAACATGAAATTTAGAGTTGAGTGAATGCCATTCAGCTAAACTTGAACATATTTGTACAAAACTAAAAGAAAAAATTTTAGAGCTTGAAATAAGTTTAGATCAGAACTTGAGTTACTAAGACCTCAGTCAGATTTTACAAATGATAATTTTTATCAAAATAATGACAGAGGAGATTTTACAGATTTTGAGTTGCTCAAGAAGAAAAGTTTTACTCTAGAACATGTTGACTTGATTTTAGCTCATAATTATATGATTGATGATGTGGAAYAATTGTTCAAAGAGTATGTGGATTTGAAAGCTTCTCTTGCTAGCACAAGTGGTTCAAATGTTAATGTCGAAGATTTATGTTTGGAATATGAGGGTAAGATCTATGATTTACAAGCTAAGATATTCGATTTAAAGAAAAATATCAACACTGAAATTACTTAAGATAATCAAGATGTTGATATTGAATCTTTGCATTTATAAAATGAAGCTAAAATCTTTGATCTTCAAGCCGAAATATCCCAGCTAAAGAAAGGCAAAAAGTTAAAAACATTGAGACCACTGGTGAACCCGATCTCAACCTGGTTTCAAAACTTAAGGATGAGCTTCATAGGGCTAAGTTGGACCTTGCCATTGTTGCAGAATTTAATGAAGCTCAACTTAAGAAACTTGAAACCAAGGAACAAGATCTGAGTGATTGCCTAAGACAAATGAACAGGTTGCTCGATGCTCAGCGTACTCTAAACATCCTAACCTCACAACTTGGTAATTCTCAGAGGTTTGGACAAGGGTACTCTTGTTCCAGTTCCCAACAACCACAAAAGTTGAGAAGAGATGAGACTTGGATTTCTTAATTCAAGAGAGGTAAGTACGTGTTTGCAAAAGACATGCACGTTTGCGTCTATTGTGGTAAGAATGGTCATATGATTGATACTTGCTGGAATAAGCAAAAAACACGATAAAAGAAATCAGTCTCATGTCCAAAATGTTCAGAGTCCTAAAAGTCATACACAAAATTGGTCCAAAAAGGAAAAACATGATAAAACAAAAAGGACCAATGTGAAACAAATCTGGGTTAGAAAGGATAGAGTCAAACTAGTTTCTAAGGATAAGGAACCTAAGAAAATCTAGGTTCCTAAAACTAAACCTTGATTTGTTTGTGCAGGTTAGAGTGAAAGGAAAGCCATATTGGTATTTGGACAGTGGCTGCTCAAGACACATGTCAGGAGATAAAAGTCAATTTCTTTCACTCGTAGCCTATGAAGGAGGAAGTGTCACCTTTGGGGATAATATCAAAGGTTTGATCAAAGGTATAGGTAAGGTTAATAAGACACTTTCTCAAGCGATTGATAATGTATATTTTGTTGAAGGTTTGAAACATAACCTCTTGAGCATCTCTCAACTGTGTGACAAAGGAAACCATGTAGAATTTGAAACAAATCTTTGTCACATAGTTCACACTAAAACAAAGGAACTAGTCTGTAAGCGTTTTAGACACAATAATGTTTACATAAAATTCTTGAGTCAGATTCCTAAGACTAGTGCCATTTGTCTTAGTGTTGTGGAGGATGACCATTTGCTGTGGCACAATAGACTAGGACATGTGAGCTTTTCTTTATTAAATAAATTGCGATCTCAAGACTAAGTTACAAGTTTACCTAACATTAAGTTTGCTGCAGTTCATATTTGTCATGAGTGTGCCAAGTGTAAGCATGTCAAGTGCTCTTTTAAGCCAAATAAGGTTGTAAGCACTAATAGGCCATTTGAACTAGTACACATGGATTTGTGTGGGCCCATGGGTGTACAAGGTCGAAATGGTTATAATTATGTGTTTTTGTTAGTTGATGATTACTCTCGTTATACATGGACTATTTTCTTAAAATTTAAAAATGAAACTTTTGAAGAATTTGAAATCTTGGTGAAACAAGTCCAAAACAAGATTAATCATCAACTGGTCTCTATCCGGTCTAATCATGGTTCTGAATTTGACAATGTTAGCTATGTAACCTACTATAATGATCATGGTGTAACTCACAATTTTTCAGCTCCTAGAACTCCACAACAAAATGGAGTAGTTGAGAGGAAAAATTGCACTCTAGAAGAAATGGCAAGAACAATGCTTCTAGAGAATAGTCTACCTCGAAACTTTTGGGCTGCAGCTGTGAGTACTGCATGCTATATTTTGAATAGGGTAATGTTAAGACCACTACTGATGAAAACTCCTTATGAACTCCTTAAGGGAAGAAAACCAAAAATTGCACATTTACGTGTTTTTGGGTGTAAGTGTTTTGTACACAGCATTGGTAAATCCAGTTTGGACAAATTTGATTCTAGGAGTGATGAGGCAGCTTTTGTTGGAAACTCTTCACACAACAAGGCATACAAAGTGTTCAACAAAAGAACCTTATGTGTTGAAGAAAGTATCCAAGTCTTATTTGATGAGACTAACATGTTCAACAAGCATGTGCAGGTTGATGATGCCGATGAGTTCGAGATTGGTATGCTGAGAATTACAGGAGCTAAGGAAGGAGAAGGTGCTGAACCAAACTTACCACACAACTCTCCTAGAGAGGAAGAGTCTGGTCTAACACAGAATCAAGTAGCTCAAGAGGTAAGGGAAGGAGATATTGACTCAGAGGCTCATCCYCACGAAGATGATGCAGTTGAGACCACTATGGAGACTGGTTTACCTATTCAAAATAACAAGGACATAGGGGGAACCAACAGTACAAATGTAATCTTTTATACGAACAAATCTTTTAAGTACAAGTCCTCTCACCCTACTGATCTTATTATCATTAGTGACATTAACAAAGGGGTGCAGACTAGGAACTCTACTTTACAAAACTTTTGCGATTTCTACTCCTTTCTTTCAAATGTTGAACTGACTGACTATAAAGTCGCTTTAATAGATCTGAATTCGGTTCTGGTCATGCAAGATGAACTGAATCAATTTGAGAGAAATCAAGTCTGACATCTTGAACCTAGGAAGGAAAATATGTATGTTATTGGAACTAAATGGGTGCTCAGAAATAACTTGGATGATTTAGGTATTATAGTCAGAAATAAAGCTAGGCTAGTGGTTCAAGGGTTTAATCAAAAGGAAGGAATTGTTATGATGAAACCTTTGCTCCTGTAGCCAGGGTTGAGACAAACAGGATTTTAATTGCATTTGCTACCCATATGAACTTTAAACTCTTTCGAATGGATGTTAAGACAACCCTTCTTAATGGCTARTTGAAAGAAAATGTTTAAGTGGAACAACCCCCTGGATTTGAGGATAGTGACTTTCAAACCATGTTTTTAAACTTGATAAAACTCTTTATTGTCTCAAACAAGCTCCTAGGGCATGGTATGAGAGATTGTCCAATTTTCTTCTACAAAATGGATATAAGAGAGGTTCGGTTGACAATACACTATTCTTATAAGAAAAGGGAACTGATCTGTTAGTGGTTCAGATATATGTTGATGATATTTTGTTCGAAGCTACTAATCCTMATTTGTGTGACGAGTTTGCCAATTTGATGAAAAGTGAGGTTGAAATGAGTATGATGGGAGAACTTGGGTTCTTTCTAGGGCTGCAAATCAAGCAAACCAAGGATGGAATTATGATTCATCAGCAAAAATATCTCAAAGAGCTGCCGAAGAGCTATAGTATGCAAGATAGCAAATCCTATGAAACACCTTTTCCAACTTCTACAAAATTAAGCCTTGATGAAAAGGGAAAGGATGTTGAGGGTAAGCTGTACAAAGGTATGATTGGCTCATTGCTTTACTTAACAGTCAGTGGGCCAAACACAGTATTTTTAGTAGGGTTGTGTTCTAGATTTCAAAGCAATCTGAACGAATCTCACTTAAAGGCTATTAAGAGAATTTTCAGATATCTCAATGGTATTGATGATCTGTGTCTATGGTATCCAAAAGGAAGCAGTACGAACTTTATTGGATAGACAAATGCTGACTCTGCTGGTTTTATTGTGGACAGGAAGAGCACTTCAGGGATGGCCCATTTCTTAGGTTCCTACCTCATTTCATGGGGATCTAAGAAACAAAATTCTGTGGCTTTATCTACAATAGAGTCTGAGTACATTGTAGCTGCTTTGTGTTGTGCTCGGCTCTTATGCATAAAGTCACAATTAAAAGATTTTGGGGTCTGTTTCGGAAGTGTTCCTATTTTGTGTGACAACACAAGTGCAATCAATATTTCCAAACATCCTATCCAGCATTCTAAAACCAAGCATATTGAGATTATGCATAATTTTATGAGGGACAATGTTGAAAAAGGTAATGTTGAGTTGGAGTTTTGCAGGTTATAAGATTAACTAGCTGACATATTTACAAAATCTTTGAGCAGAGAAGTGTTCATCAAGCTTCGTACCTTGTTGGGTATTATTAAAATTAGGCAATGAGCTCTTAGGTCTTGACTTGTCCCTATGGCTAGTCAAATGATATCTTCCTTGTATATATATTTTTATTATTTTTGTATATGTTTTCTTTTCTACTTTTTAAGGTTCACAAAGTTCTTATGCGATGCTGAACTGATTAATTTATTACTCAAGGTACCTTGGCATAAGTCTTGAAAAAAGAGAAAGTTTGCACAGACCAGTAGCAGACCACTTGGGAACCAGTTTCTTGAGGCGGTTAATGTCTGATTATTTTATTTTACTCGTTTTCCAAACTTTCAAAATTTGGAATTGTAGTGACGGCGGTAATTATGGCAACTTTAGTTGTAAGAACGGATAATTGATTAAAAAATCTTGCGAAACATCCGTTGCTTTTCAATCTTTCTTTCTTTTAAATATCTTGCATGTGATTAATTCTTAATATTTCTTTTTTCCTGTTTTGATCACACACTTTCCTTATTTCTTTCTCTTAATTCACGATTATATATTCTCTCACTAGCCCTAACTCCTTCATTCTATTTTTTGTTCTTGAATTCTTGAAACACAAATTGTTCAAGTTTTCTTTTTTTGTTCTTAAGTGCTCACATCAGAGTTAAAAGTCAGTCTCATCATGTCAAAGAGAAGTAGCACCAGGTTAGTCGAGAAAGAGGTGAATGCGTCTTCTGACATTGAGACCAAAAATTCGAAGAAAGAGGCTGAAAAGGTAATTGAGTCAGTTGTGAAGGAGATTCTTGAGGAGGAAGTTGATGATGAAGAGGAGGAGCCTCTGATACGGAGGAATTCTAAGAAGGCTGAAACCACCAAAACTACCACTCCCAAATCCACCACAGAAACAACTGCCACAAAAGTAGTGACTCTAAAATCAACCATAAAAATCACAAAAACTACCTTCCCAAAATCACAAAAGCCACCACTCCCAAAAAGCTAGTCCCACCAAAATAAAAGGATCCTACACCAGAATTGGTGGAGGAATCCAAGCCAGAGGAATTGGAGAGGGAAGAGGAATTTAAAGGAGCAAAGGAATCGGAGCCGGTTGAGGAGTCAGAACCGCGAGATCAYGAAGTCGAAGAAGAAGGATGGAAGGAAGATGTGATCAGCGCTATGAGAAAGGAGATAAAGGCAAAGAAAGTTGCCTTAAAGAAACCGCCATTAAAAGCGGTTAAGCTAGTACAGAAGAAAGTTCAGAAGGTACTTGAGAAGGAAGTTATCAAACCTACCACCACAAAATAGCTTGCCAAAACCACCACTAAACTAGTGGAGAAAAGGAAGGAAAAGGTGGGAGATGCTGTTGAGGGGGAAATTGCTAAAGGTATGGGTACTGAGGCTAAGGCTACTGCTAGCAAAGGAGTGAGGATGAAGACAATTTCCAGGAAGGGTGCCAAGGCTTCCAAAGGGAAAGAAGTGATGATGGAAACACAACAAGATCATTCCCCCGCAGACAAGAAGAGGAAGCAATCTGCACTGACCATTACTGAGGGCCCCAAGCCCAAGAAAAGTAAGTTTGTTCCTCCCCAACCATTGTATGATCTCTCTGATAGACAAATATTGGTTGGCTTCTCAATTGCTAAGAGTTGGGTAGAATAGAAATTTTTGCATGAAATTAAAGATGCCTTAGAGTTTCACAAATGATCTGTGTTGTTTGCTAAAGAATTGGATGTCTTTATGCCTTTGGTTGAAGAATTTTATGCACACCCGCACAATAAGTACGATAGGTCCTACTTTTCTTTTGTTAAGAAAACTCCCATTAAACTATCTAAAAGGAAATTGGTTGAGATTCTCAAAGTTCCAACTAAGGGACCTGATGTGTACTATCGTGAGAATTGGCCAAATGTCAAGGGGGTCACAGTAAAAAAGATCTAGACCAYGTTGTTCAAAGGTCCACCAGATCCTAAGCAGGGGTACACCATTGGCTATTTAAAGGAGCCAATCATGAGGATATTTCATACAATAGCCTCAAAGATTGTGTTTCCTAGAGCTATGGATCTTTAATCTAGATTTTAATTTCCTTTTTCTGTAACTTGAATTTTTTCTATCTTTTGCTGAATTTGCTTGCTGAATATTTGAAGATATTTTGGTGAAATAATTTGTCGAGTTATGTTTTCGGCATGCCATAAGGCTGGCGAGTCACTTTGACTTTTGGTGGTATGAATGTCAAATTAGCCCTTAAGTGGCTTTGAATGATAATTTGAAGCTTTAACTTTGTCGTAATGATCTGATTGACAAGTATAGATTCGCAGCTGCAAAATTTTTGAAAAACATGATTGGAAGAACAAGAACATGATAGTTTATGCATACTCTAGGTGCCCCAAATTTTYGGAGTAGCGAATCTCTAGAATATAGGTTATAGAACTCGACCCTCTAGGTAAATTTGAGAAAGATGAATCACATGGATGTTTTGCAAGTCGAATAAGTGGTTTCGCTGAGTTTATTCCAACGAAACATGAGCGAAACTTCACGTTTGTAAAATATACATCTCCTAATTCGACTTAACTTTAGACCCATCGAATCAGGGGTTTTGTTGAGTTTATTCCAACAAAACATGTGTCAAACTTAACGTTTGTAAAATATACATCTCGTGATTCGATTGAACTTGATTTTCGTCGAATCAGGAGTTTTGCTGAGTTTTTTTCCAATGAAACATAGGACAAATTGAACATTTGTAAAACATACATCTCCAGATTCGACTGAACTTTGATTTCGTCGAATTAGGTGTATCGACGATTTTATTTAGTCAAGTTCACATGATCCAGCAAAATGTCTAAGTTTAGATGAACCTTAGTATTGATTGGCTTAAGAGCTACTAGGGTTGTTAAGTCAATCAATCATATTGATTGCCCTTAAACTTAGAAATTTTGCCTTCACTATAGGCTGCAGTTTATTTGCCCTAAAATAAGGGTCTTTCGAGTGCCTTTTAGGAGAAAGACTTAAGTTATTTGCCCTTAAATAAGGGTCTTTAGACCGCTTTTTGGAAGAAATATAAGTTATTTTCCCTTGAATAAGGGTCTTTGGACAGATTTTAGGAGAAAGACTTAGGTTATTTGCCCTAGGATAAAGGTCTTTTCGAGTGCTTTTTAGGAGAAAGACTTAGGTTACTTGCCTTAAAATAAGGGTCTTTGGAATGCGTTTTAGGAGAGAGATTTAATTTATTTGCCCTAAAATAAGGGTCTTTCGACTACTTTTTAGGAGAAAGACTTAGGTTTTTTGCCCAAGAATAAGGGTCTTTTGACTGCTTTTTAAGAGAAAGACTTATGTTATTTGCACTAAAATAAAGGTCTTTCGATCGCTTTTTAGAAGAAAGACTTATGTTATTTTCCCTAGAATACGGGTCTTTTGATTGCTTATTAGGAGAAAGACTTGTGTTATTTGCCCTAAAATAAGGGTGTTTGGTATGAGTTTTAGGAGAAAGAGTTAAGTTATTTGCCCTAAAACAAGGGTCTTTTGTCTGCTTTTTAAGAGAAAGACTTATAGTTGTTGCCCTAATATAAGGGTCTTTCGACTGCWTTTTAAAAGAAAGACTTATGTTTGTTGCCCTAAAATAAGGGACTCAAGAAAAATATAAGGAAACACGAAACTCTTTTCAATTCATTCAAAATTCAAAGATTTAAGTAAATGAGATTTAATTACATGTCTAATCACTTACATATAGAATTTTTTGAGGTTGTTGGTGTTCCAAGTCCTTGGCACTGACTTGCCATCCAGAGTTTCGAGCTTGAATGTGCCCTCTCGTAGAGCTTCGACGACCTTGTAGGGTCCTTTCTAGTTAGAGGTCAACTTGCCATCCTCCTTGTACCTCCCAACTGATTCCATCTTTCGTAACACAAGGTCACCCATACTTAGARTCCTTTTTCCCTCTTGTTATACTCACGAGACATTTGCAACTTATAGAGTTGTTGATGAAGTAAGGCATTTCCCCTTGTCTCTGGTACCAAGTCCAAATTTTTGCGTAAGGTTGACCAATTGGCTTCTTCATCATATAACACGACTGTGAGAGTGCGCTCGTATATCTCAATGGGTAGCACAACTTCTAAGCCATATATAAGCATGATAGGTGTTTTTCCAATCGATCCTTTGACGGTTGTGCGAATTGACCAAAGAACATGGTATAATTCCTCTCCCAAAAGGCCCTTAACATGGTCTAGTTTTTTCTTGATGTCCGAAACAATCATCTTGTTGAATGCTTCAACCCGCCCATTAGCCTGTGGGTGAGCAACCGAAGCAAATTTCCCTACTATTCCAGCTTCGTCCTGCCACTTGTTTTACTTGGAGCACTCGAATTGGGGCCCATTGTCGAATATTATAGATCGAGGCACCAAAAAACGAGTGATAATATTCTTCCATATGAAATTCTTGATATCGGATGTCCTAATTAATGCCCCTTAGTAGTTCAGCCTCCACCCAAATGGTAAAATAATCAARAGCCACAAAGACGTACTTCCGCTGGCCGGAGGCTTGTGGGAAGGGACCCAAGATGTCCATGCCCCATTTGGCAAATGGTAGAGGAGATAGCACTGGATTCGAATCATTAGGGGCTTTTGAGGTATGTTAGCGTGAACTTGGCACTTAACACATTTCTTCACCAGATCCTAAGCATCCTTGCGGATCGTTGGCAAAAAATAACCAGTCCGAAGGGTCTTTTTGGCTAAAGCCCTTGCCCTTATGTGAGAGCCAAAATAGCCTTCATGAACATCTTCTAGGATCTCTACCCCCTTTTCCGGTGTCACGCACTTTAGCAAAGGATGACTATATGACTTGTTGTACCCCTGTCCATTCCAAAGGATAAACCATGTGTCTCGAGCCTTAACATATTTTGCTTTAGCAGTGTCTAATAGAAGGACACCATTCACTTTGTAATCAACAATTGCATTCATCCAGGTGTTACTCCGATCAATATAATTCGACTTCTCAAAGTCATCAATACTTTTCGATTGCTTAAACTCTAAAAATACGGTTCATGAATTACTTCCTTTTGCAGAGCTTGCCAACTTGAAAAGAGCATCCGCCTGATTGTTTTCGGATCTCGGCACCTGGAGAAGTAGGAAGTTATCTAAGTCCTTAATCTCAGCTTTCACCATTTCCAAATACTTAACCATATTTGTGTGTTTGGCTTCGTATTCTCCWTTAACCTGACTAACGATCAGCTGAGAATCTGACATAGCTTCGATTTGACGTGCCCCTATGTTGAGTTCCTACCTTGAGTTATGAATGATGACAATCTATATTGAACTATCTATTTGCATGCAAGTTTCTATTTGCATGTGCAGGAACAAAAGGCGCAAGTTCAATGGATGAAAAGACGAAGCTTATGTAGCTAAATCTTGAATTTTTGCATGAAGACCAAGTTTACAAGATTCATAGTCTTAGGTCTTAGATATAATTTAAGTGGTATTTGGATTATGTAATGCACTATATAGGTTGAGTCTTGAGAGATGAGCTAGTTGTATGTGATAAGAAACATCGGTTACTTATTGTAGGACGTGGGCCAACTCCAGCGGGGGCTTGGGCCTACCTCGTTGTGGTGTGTCGTGGGCTTGAGTCACGGAACCCGCACGTGAGTGCGTTGGGGTAGTGTTGTCGAGTAAGGGGAATCGCCACCGTGCCTATATAGGTTATTCACGGACGCCTGAAACGTTGGTGCCAAAACAATGGCCCCACGTCCAATCCAGTAACCAGTCGTGGGTTCGGGGACATGGTACGGATTGAATCAGTAACCCAATCCGCCCGCATGTAGCGACCTCTACT